>JABWTJ010000375.1:1443568-1713028 GCA_016801875.1 Solanum sitiens | reverse complement strand
TAGCTCATGTCTAATTAATCAACAAACATTCCTATCTAGAATTATTGTTAAGATTTCGCTAGGTAAGACATGAAGAGATCATCCTTTATGCCCCCTTCACACTTTAACTAGCCAATCCTTAAAGTTACTCTAGACTAGGTACTTATTCATTTACATACCTTCTAACTTAAGTCATTATCTTCATTAGTTCATTTAAGAGACATTCATCACATAAGTACATTAGAGTAATGGTCTTGGAGAAGACTTAGGGACTCACTAACTAACATCTTCAAAGTCCAATTGTACAATGTCTAGGTAGCGTCCCTTACCACCACCTAAACATCATAGAACTTTATCAACACTAGTAGGTATCCCATATGATGAGAATAAGAAATAACGGACATAGACCATGGTAGCAAAGCATTGAATCCAGAGTTGTAACCTACTCATATGAAGGGTGTTCTACTTGCAAATGGTAGAACTTGGAAACATCTCATGTAGGAACATGGTTAAGGAATATTAAGGGTTTCTTTGTACTCTAGCCTCATTCTTAACTAGATCTACTTCCCTAACCATGCTCACTCGGTGCTAGCCTTTGTTTCATAGAGTAATTCACATAAAGGATCACATGAAGAGGTTCCATATCTAGTTCATAACCCAATCAAATTCACCTTATCAAAGATGTCCCCTACGGTTTCCTTTCAATGGTTAAGAGGATAACTCAATTATTTTCCTAAGGATGATTTCATGTCGTTTCAGCCAAACCATTCCTAAGTCCACCATTGACACGAGAAGGATACCATTACGACTTTCGACTTCAAGGATATCATAACCTCTCAACTAGGTTGAGGGATCCAAATAAATTGAATTTCTCACTATGTTCAAGGCCACATGTCATTCATACATACAAGTCTAAGAGGCTTTAGCATCCTAAGTCAAGAATCTCATATTCACAATGTACATGTATCAAGTAAGGGACACAAGTCTACCAAACAAGACACACAAGTATTTAACATATAACATATCATTCTAGAAGCACATAGGCATAACCATCATGATTTACATGTCATCCTATACACTACTATAGAACCTTCAATATAACCATCATAAGACTCATATAACTAAGTAGGAAGAATCATGCATCAACTCTAAGACTACACACATAAGGACATAGTCATAGTCTAACATGATCACCTAACAACATCAATAGAAGAACACATACTTCACCTTAATCACAAGTTTATAGATATGATCATACTTCAAATAAATCTACACAAACCATCATATTTGCCAACAAGGTCATGATCATCATAATACATAAAGTAACGCCGGTGAGGCCATATAATTCCCAATTCTAACACATAGAACCTCCACCATAAGTGTACCATACCAATCACAACATAATTCACGACCAACATTACATAAAATAAAGAGAATTAGGGCAGCGTACCACCAATCCATTCTCACCACTTCAATCCCTAGTTAAATCATCCAATACAATACCAAACTGCCCTTACCCATGGCCTTGATCATCAAGTCAATAACAAAATCATAATACTCAATTAATCTAACTCAATTCAACATAAATTCATAAATCCAAAACAGCATGGACATCAATGCAATATAATTCTTACATCATTCAAAAGCCCAAAGAAAACTACACTAGAATTAATAAGCATTGAGATATGATCATAACACCCATAATATAACCAATTTTAAGATTTTATGTTTTGCATGGGTTCATGAAGATTTTTGGTTTAAACCATCAAACCAAAATAAATTCAATCAATATTCAATGATTCAAATCGTTTTATGCAAGACTCAATAGCTAGATCAAAAGTTACAAATCTATCTTTTGAGAAATCTTAAAAAATCACTTTGAAGTTTGGCTCCTTGATGAAATGAGTTTCAAGGATGAAGAAATCATACCTAAATGAAGCTAAACCACGAAATTGATGAAAATCACCAACCAATATTCAATGCAAGCTCTTTTTTGAGTTTTGGCTCCAATGGAGTTCTAGAGAATTTCTTAGAGAATTTGGGTTTTGATTTTAGAATAATGAATTCATCTAGGTTTTTAAGACTTATAAACCCATTAAAATACCTATAATACCCTTAGGAAACTGCCCAAAAAATTATTTGGACGTGGGTTGTCGACGCATGGCCAACGACAGGCCATCACCCAACAAACATACCGTAGTGTTGGTCCGTGGTTTGGGTCATAGAATGGTCCTTGGAATCTCAGTCTCACAACTCTGTCTTCACCAACTCCCTCCACCTACGGGGCATCGATTGTCTTCGTAGGTGGGACTGCCTTTGGCAGTTTTGGCCACCAAGATGGGTCCTAACTCAGGGACCGTTGGTTGGTCCTTGGGGATGTTTTCCCAGATATTTCCAACTCAAATATAATCGTATACGAGTTTAGGACCTCCCACATCGATTTCATCCAAAACGAACCCATAAAAGTTAATGAAACATGCGAAGACACATAAGGTCATTTCAAGGCAAACCTTTCAAACCTCATGGACGTTTGACCTCCAAACTTCTTAAAATTTGAGACACTGCCTATAAACACTGTTATTATTCATATAAGGACATCATAAGCTCATGAAAGAGACACACATAAGCACAGAAAAACACATAAGACATATAGGTGACTAGTCGTCGAACGCCTTAGTCGTCCCTTGACGTTTGACTTCTAATTAAACTAAATCTTAGACAATGCCTCGTTACCACATCATAAACCATTTTAGGACCTTATACCCTCATGACAAAAATGTTAGGCTCTATATTCACCTAAGTCATTTTAGAGGTGTCACAATAAGTGGACCATACTACACAATGTCATATAAGGTCAATTCAACTAGCAATTCTATAGGAAAGTAGAAAAATAGAGCAATATTACCAATTCACCCAAGCTTTGATCATCATCGATCAATCCTCATAATTCATCAATAATTCAAGTATAGGACAGTATCTAAAATTACAATAATAAAAAACGAATTCATGACTCAATCATCAGAGAATAAAGACCATATCATTTAAACTACTTCATCAAACTATAGAAGATACAGGAGTATAGGTCAGTCTTACCAAACTTCCAAGCCTTGATCATAATTTATCCACTCATCAATAATTCAGAATAAATTTGAATAAAAAATAGTATCAATAGACAACACAACATACAAGAATCATAAATCACCTAACATAGAATCAAGATGACAATGCCCACAAATAGGCTAAATCGAGATTTGGGGGGGGGGTGGGACATGGGTTGATCATGAAATTGGATTGAATACAACATGAAAAGTAGTAGCTAATCATCAATTTATCATATTCATGCTTTGAAATCGTTTTGAGAAAGAACTCATGGTTAGATTGAAATATTGAAAGTTTGATCATGAATTCGCTTCGAAAACATTGGAAGGAACTTCTTAGACCAAAGGTTGACTAAGGATGAAGGATCACAATACCTTATTCCTTTAGAATACAACAAAAAATTTATGAACAAAGGTTGAGAATCCATCACCATGGTTGTTCTTGAGCTTCATATCCAATGAAGGTTTCTATACAGGTTTCTTTTAGAGAGGGAAGTCTAATTTTAAGTAATGAAATGGGTATAGGGTATTGATCTTAATAACTAACTTAATATACCCAAAAATATCTAACATAACCGTGTAGGGTCAGATTAGGACGTGGGGTGAATTTCCCATTCACCCCTTAATGAAATAATGCGCCTGGCAGCAATGTCAGGCTGCATCGACACCATCAATTGACGCACAGTAGACCCATCTACGGGCCATACTGGGAATCGTAGATTGCGTCTTAGGGTTGTCATTTGGATTGCGATTTACCCAAACTATGTATGGAATGCCTCCCCATCGACGCGGCACCATCATGACTACTGGCCGTCGTTCCTTGGCGTCGTTTGACACTGCCAAGGCAATGCATGGGCAATGTTTGGGGACCTATTTGAGGGACTTTTGTGGGGGCCTTGGGGAGTCATACTCGGACGTTTCTAACGTAAATGCATTCACATACAAGTTAAGTACCTTCCATATAAGTTTCAACCAAAACTAACACGTAAAACATTCCAAGCACACCAAGACACACATGTACGTCTCACAACTAACTTTCAAACGTCATCAGACATTCTTGGACGTTTTACTTCCAAGTGATTCAAATCAAGCATTCATACTATGAAATACTTATTTAACATATTTTAAACCTTTTTAGACACATGTGAGGCTCTAAGCACCGTACTTTATTTTGAGGATCCTTACAATCTTTGTTTGAAAGTCATGATATATAGCATTTTGGTAAAACTTCATGAACATTGATAAAAGAGGCATAATACAAGTCACAACCAACATACAAGTCACACTGTTACATTATAGAGTAATTACATATAAACCTTTAACTTTACCTTGAGCCTCAACCTCAAGTAACCCTTAAGTTATACCTTGTGCAATGTATGGATAACGTCCCATACCACCACCCACACTAAGGTACAACATTAAGGTAAACAAAGGTGAACTTACCATTCATCCTTTCCACCTTTAAATAATAAAGCAGATAAAAGACATAATCCATACTACTAGTCACACTAAGCACTCATTTGAAGTAACCTTAGACAAGGCCCATTTATATACAACAATAATGACAAGGAACTAACTCATAATAGAATCCAAATATATAATGCATATTTACATGTAATTATAGCATTTAAGTCAACCTTCTTCACTAACCTCATTTAGGAAACATTCATTCATTTGTCGTTAATACATAGAGAACTCACTATAGCAATTTTGAAGCCTACTCCTGACATGTATGGATAGCATCCTGTAGTACTACTCATACTTCATAAAACCTCTAAGCAAACAATAATGCACATTTTACATAATGGAAATAAGTGTTTAACCTATATAGACAATAAGTGCTAAATCATGGAACCCGGTGTCACGAAAGCCCAACGAGTAAATAGGTGGTCTTTTTGCCTAAGGAAAACCAATAGCCTATCTTAGGTGGATTCACTAGTTAGACCTATGTGGTAACATAACTTATTGGATAGGAAGATGTTCATCTTACCATATATAGTCGGTGCTTAGCCTACAATCCCACAGACCATTTCATTGGAATTACATTAGTGTACTATGGAAGAATGTCACTGGCTTATCGACCCAAGATACAACATTACACAAGAAAGGAATGTTATAAGTCTATAGATCCATGGTACATTCAAGGATAGCTACAATGTCCTAATGAAAGGAATGTCATAAGCCTTTCGATTCAAGGTTATGAAAGAAATTCCATAAGCCTATAAATTAATGGTATATTGACTCATTTAGAATGGAATGACATTATCCTGTCGATCCTAGGGTCTTCGTTACACTAGATCATATATGAAAGGAATTCCATAAACCTATATGTAACACTCCGAAAGTCTAAGACGTGTTCTAGAGACTAACATATGTTTCAAAAGGTTTAGACATAATTTTAAGGTTATAAATTATGAATATAAGTAATTTAGGAAGTTTGGAAATCAAAAGGACAAAGAACGTCCATGACGTCCGGAAACTAGTTCAATGAGGTGCTAGTATGCCTTAGCGTATTTGACTAAGTTTTAGGAGTTGGAAAATGATGAAATTTGGTGGAAGGGTGTATAACATGTAATAGAGTTAGTTCATAGTCAAAACTTCCGGGTATGACTCCCCAAGTACCAACCAAGGGCCCTTGAGGAAGACCCTTGCAACTAGGGGCAAAAGCTGCCCAAGGCAGTGTTCACAAACGGAACCAGTCAACAGATCGTGGTCCAATCGATGGGGCGTAGGTAGCCTCCATTGATGGACACTTAGAATATTTGGAAAATAATGGATTTTAACCAGTATCTTACCGAAATGACTGACCAATAGGACGGAGGGTCCTGCGTTCGTCGATTGACAAATGAGACTTCGATGTGGTCACGTCTCTGAGACCACTCGTTTTGCTTCTCGTTTTTAGTTTTGTTAAATTAAGTAATTTTGTGGTTATTTAATTAGTTAGGGGTTTAGGGAGGTATAATTATGTGGGTTAATGACTTATATAAAGACCCTAAGTTAATCAAACTAACCTAAGCCCTCATAATTCCCAAATCCAAATTGCTCTTCCTCCTCTCTTCTTTCTCCCTCCCAAGATGAATAACACCATATAATTCAAGGTCAAGGGGTTCTAGGGCTGCTAAAGATCAAATTTCCTCCATCAAACTTGATCAATCAACAAGGTATGGTATTCCTTTCACCTTTGGGATCTCTTTCTCCAAAGGGTTCCTTCAAATTAATTTCAAAAAGATGAGTTTTCATGTGGGTCTCTTCCAATCTCGAAATTGATCTTTCAATTTTATTTTTTATGGTTTATTGTGATTGTATTGATTAGATTATGATGAATTATGACTATATTACACTACTTATTGATGTATTAGTCTAGTTTGTAGAAAATGACTTTTTCCCCTTTAACCCAAGGTTGTGATCTTGAATGGAACTATCTAGTATTGATGTAATATGCTTGGTTAACGTGTGAGTTACAATCCTATGATTTTGTTGTGCCAATTTATTAATAGATTGAGATGAATTGTAGTCCTATCATGCTATTTCTTGATTATTTGATCTAGGTTGTGAAGTAGAATATGAATTTGACCTAAGTCTCTAATCTTAAGTTTTGAACTATTGATGGATTGTTGTATAGTGTTTCAATTGACTTCATTATTATGTTGGTTACTATTGTGTGATGATATTACACCCATTGTTGGGTCGAGTTTGTGGAATGATGTTAAGACCTTGATATTGGCTTATGAAGGATGTAACACCCTAAAACGAACTAAGGTGAACTAGATCTTCGTAAGTGTTTCTTGAGTGAATTTTGTGTTAAAGCGAGTTACTTTAGTTTCCTTAGGCAGTGTATGAAGTTTGGTTAAGTTCGGAGGTCAATCGACCAAAAACGCCCATGACGTTTGGAAGGTCTGCCCTAGAATATACTTGTGTGTCTTGATGTGTTTGAGTAAGTTTTACGTGTTCGTTTTGCTTGAAACTTGTGTGAGATGTTCCTAAGACCTAGATGACCATCTTTAGGTGTTTAACGTTCCGTCACGACGCCACCTAGGACCCGAAAGAGGCCCCCACAGAAGGTCCTACGACTTGGACCAAACTGCCAAGGTAGTGGACAAACGACGGCCCAAGGGACGGTCCGTAGGTCCACCTACGGTCCGTCAACCATGGTCCGTTGATGGCACCTTCCAGGCAAAATGGTCAGTCCTCAAAGGTAGCTAAGACTCAACCAATGAGACCTAACCTACGAACCGTCGATTGACAAATGGTCCATCGGTTCCATCCGTCGGTGGAGGCTTGAAAGCCTACACTTTGGGAGGCTGAAGTCCCAAACGATGAGACCTCACCTATAGTCCGTGCTTTGACAAATGGACCGTCGGTTGGTCCGTCGACGGGGGCAGTTCTAAAAGCTGTTGCATGACGGTGAAGTCTTGGGGTGTTTTGGGAAATTCACCCCAAGTCTTTTGGGACCCTAGGATGATATTTTTAGGTTTTTTAAGTGACGTTAGATTTGTTTTAAGTCCTATACCTAGACAAGACCCCTCACTTCTAAATTCAAACTCTCTCTCTCTAAAAACAAACTCTCTCAAGTCTCCATTGAAGCTAGAGGTCAAGAAGGGCTAGGAGGGAGTGTTTGGACGTGGTTTTTCACCAAAATCTTTGGGTTTGCTTGCATTTGAGGTATGGTATCCATTCTTGAATACTCTTTAATTCAAGGAGGCATTTCCAATGAATTTCCAAAAAGGGTTTTCAACCCTAGTTCCTATTATCTTCAACCCAAATATGGGTCTTCCATGAAAATGTGTCTATTTACTAATTAATGATGTTTTTAATTTTAGGTGGTGATTCTAATGCTAAAACCTCAATGAAATCATGTTAAAGTTTCTCTTCTAATGGTGGCTTAAGAAATGGGTCAAATGAGCATATTTATGTAGAGAATGAACCTTGGTTTTCTTGTGTTGTAATGTTGGTTTAGCTACTTCCCTAAGGGCCTTATAATGATGAATTATTGATAAAATGCTTATAGGTTGTTATGGCTTGTTAAATTGAAGAGTTGCTTATATTGTATTGTTCTTATGATAAATTGATCTTGAGTGGTATGGTCCATCTCCTTGCTGGCGGTGCTTATTTGATGAATTGGTTATGCTAAATATGTATTGAGAATGTGAGCTTAAAGGTCAAATATGTAGAATGAATAGAAATTTGAAATGAGTCTTGTATTCTGATTGTGCAGCTTGAATTGTATGTTTGACTTAGATTTTGGTCTAATTGAAGAATATGACTATGTGAAGTATGTAAAGTGTGTGAATTGATGAATGAAGGTCTAAATCATGTTTAGAAGTAATGTATATGAAGTGAGGCCTATATGAAAGGTGTTGTCACATGTACACACACACTTTAAGTGAATGAATGAAGCTAAGTTTAGTAAGAAGGGGAGTCTTGGGGTGGACACTCTTCGTGAGTTGAGATGAAGTGTCTAGTAGCAACCTCAGTATTCCTAATGAGCTGTCCAAGATAGGTCGGAGGATGAATGCACTTCGTGAGTTAAGATGTGGTATTCACTAGTTATCCTTAACCTATAGTCTATAATTTGAGAATCCGTGGGGAGTTATGCCTAGAAACGAGAGGATAGGAAGAAGAGGTGGAATACACTTCATGAGTTCAGATGTTGTATTCCATTGTACCTCTTGAGATGAGTACTCCTCATTAGTACAGAATGAGTTACTTAGTAGAAATCTCCCTATCCCTTAACTATGTGCCCGCATAGGTTTAACTATTGGGAAAGCCATGTAAAAGCTAAGAAGTATGACCTTACTCTAGGCAAGTGAGGATCCCTCATCCGATAGGGGTTAATATAGGGATTCCATGCCTAGCTCTCATGGTCTTTGTCGGTTAAGATAACCCCCCACAAAACTAAGGAAATTACTAAGTCTTCTAAATAATGTGATACCTGTGTGATTTGATTGAACTAAGTCTTCTAAAAGAACGTCCTACTTAGGGTAGGTGGAGGTATGGGATGCTATCTATCCATTGCACTAAGTAGGACCTTCTGAAAGGGAAGACTTTGTGCAAAACCTTCTAAAGGAGTGTACTACTTAGGGTAGGTGGTGGTATGGGACGCTATCCTACTCATTGCACTAAGTAGGCATTCCGAAAGAGAAGTCTTTGGTGCTTCGTTGGGTGTTCTTCTAATGTCTTGTGAGTCAATGGTGACTTTTTCTCTCGAGGCGAGTAAGCCGAATGGGGTAGTCTTGAGGATCGCTTGGGTGTGCATTGAAGGAAGTGTTTAGACGTTTTCTTCATGTCTTACCTTGGAGAGTCTTGAGATATCCTAGAGTAGGGAAACTCCTAAGGAAATGAATCCACTTCCTCATGGCAATACCTTGGAAGTTCACCACTGTTGGAGTCTTTAGTTCACTATAAATCTTTTAAACTTACTATAATATCGTAAAAATGGTTCACTGTAATGTTAAAGGAATAGCTCACTGTAAGTGCATCTTTTTGGTTAACTTGTTGTAATGTGCTCAAACCTTGGGAATCCATTAGGAGCCCTAAGTGGGAGTGGGAGTATGGATGCTACTCTCACATTGCACTTAGTGAGACCTAAGAGTCCTATTGGAGAAGAGTACTTATGTGGAGTCCATATGCATGATTAGTTCACTGTAAAGTTGGTTGTTCACTGTAAAGTGTGTCTTTAAGTCAAAATTATGGCAATTCTTCTTTAAATGTTAAATGATGCTTCTTATGTTGTTTTGTTCCTATGTTCATGAATGTTTTATTAAATTGGCATGAAAGCCTATTTTGCGAAAATGTCCCTTTTTACATGTTTTTGCATATGCCATACTTAGTACATTGTTTGTACTAACCCCATACTTTTGTATACCTTATAAGTATAGATTGGAAGCTTTTGGAAGGTTGAAGCTGAAGCTTGGAAATTCTACTCTCTCAAGAATTGGAATGTCCTCATATATTCGAGGACATAGTTTATGTTTCTTAGTTTTATAATTAAGAATTATTATATATTTTTCTTTTATTGTACAGGGCCGTGTCCCTAAGATTCTAAGTCATTTCTGTAAGTTGGCTTGTGACGATAAGATTTCCTAGTATTTATGAAAGACTTCTTTTATTTAATTATTCATGAAAAATTTTAATTTCCGCACTACTTTTCATGTCTTATTTAATGAATGATAGATGAAGGGATTGTATGAGACCCCAAAGGGTAAAGTACGCACGGTCACAGTTCAACAGTTATCCCTAACTTCTAGGGGGTACTTTCGGGTCGTGACAAACTTGGTATCAGAGCATAAGGTTTTGGGAAATAGTTTAAGGTCTACAAGTCTCACAAGCCACATCTAGTAGTATCTTGGGCATTGGTGTGAGTCGCGACACATCCATGGACAAGAGGCTATAGGATGCTAGAAGTTTCACTTCCTTCTCTATTCTTATGTCGTGCCTTAGAGTTTAGTTGTATAAGGTGTGTTTTCTCAACCTCTTCTCTTTGTGTTTATAGGACATGAATACGAGGAGATCGACCGCTAGAAGGGAGGAGGGTGGTGTAGCTAATGAGAGGATCCCTCCCCGTGACCAAGTCCCTATTATTGGCCTAGAGGAGGAAGAGAATGTCGAGGTTCTCCTTCAAGAACCTCAAGTGCCTCCGGAACCCCAAGGGCCTCAATTTCCTTCTATGCCTCAATCTCCTTTTGTTGAGGGTGATATGACTAATGCGGAGTTGAGGGCTTCCCTACTGAACTTGACCCAACTCATGACGACTCAAGCTCATATCGTCAATAATCACTTTGTTGCCTAAGCTAATCAAGGAGATACACCCCAACCAAATGCTAGTACACCCGCTTCTAGGATTCGGGATTTCATGAGAATGACCCCTCCAACTTTTCATGGCACTAAGGTGGATGAAGATCCACAAGGTTTCATATATGAGATTTTCAAAGTGGTAGATTGTATGGGTGTGACCCCTAGGGAGAAAGAGGAATTGTCCGCTTATCAACTTAAGGATGTTGCTCAAGTGTTGTATGAGCAATGTAGAGGTAATAGACCCTTAGGAAGAGGTTTGATTGATTGGCAGGAAATCAAAGAGGCTTTCCTAGATAGGTTCTTTTCCCTAGAGTGGAGGGAGAAGAAAATAGTTGAGTTCATGAATCTTCGTCAAGGGGGAATGAGTGTGCAAGAGTACTCTCTCAAATTTCCCCAACTCTGTAAGTATTCCCCAACTATGGTAGCCAACCCTAGGGCTAGGATGAACAAATTTGTGATGGGAGTGTCTAGGCAATGCTTCTTAATGACATGGATATATCTAGGCTCATGGTTTATGCACAAAAAATTAAGGAGTCCAAAATTAGGAAGATAAGGTAAGAGGGAAAAAGACCTAGGTCGGATGATTCTAGTCACCAAAGCCTAGAAAGAGGTTCTATCATCAATATTCTTCCATGGGAAACAAGGATAGGGCTCCAAACCAACATTCTGAAGGTGGTGGTCATACTTTTGAAAGGGCTAGGTGTCCTACTTGTGGGAAGCAACATTTGGGTAAGTGTCTTGCCGGAACGGATCAGGTTTTAGTTGTGGTAGCAAAGGCCATAAGATGAGGGATTGCCCTAACCTCAAAGAAAGGGTAAAAGATGTCTATCAAGCTTCCCTAGATCCTAATGCTCCCAAGAAGAATCCTTCCTATGGGATGAGAGCTAGGAAGGATAACTAATCCGGATTTGTTGATCTTGGTAAGTCTTAACCTTTTATGATTGTTCTTTTTATGTGATGAAATGAGTTTATGTGGTTTTATAGTTCATATGATCATGTCTTGATGAATTGCTCAAAGAATGGATTTTTGAAATTTTGAAGTATGTTGGCAGTGGTACAGTGATGTTCACTGTAGGTTTTGTGAATTTTGAGAAAATTTCTTTTGTCTTGAATTGAAGTCTCAATGTGTGAAATAGTGTTGTATATGAGCATGTTTAATGTTGGAAAAGGTAGTCCCTCCGTAAAAGAAGGTTAAGAATGAGTTTTGAAATATGTGAAGTTGGCAAAAGTTGCCTATGTTGCTAAGTGTTTGAAAATGTGAAATGATGCTCCTTGTTAGTTGATGCTTTGATCTTTGTTGTTTTGATCATGATTTAATTGTGTTATGTGAGTCCAAGTGAATTCTTGTTGTTCTTGAAATTTTAGTTTCATTCGAGGACGAATTTTATCCCAAAAGGGGGAGAATGTAACGCCCTAAAAGGAACTAAGGTGAACTAGAGCTTCGTAAGTGTTTCTTAAGTGAATTTTGTTTTAAAGAGAGTTACTTTAGTGTCCTTAGGCAGTGTGTGAATTTTTGTTAAGTTTGGAGGTCAATCGACCAAAAATGTCCATGACGTTCGGAAGGTGTGCCCTAGAATGTACTCGTGTGTCTTGATGTGTTTGAGTGAGTTTTATGTGTTAGTTTTGCTTGAAACTTGTGTGAGATGTTCCTAAGACCTAGATAACCATGTTTAGGTGTTTAACGTTCGGGCACGACCACACCTAGGACCCGCAAGGGTGGCCCATAGAAGGGCCTACGACTAGGACCAAACTGCCAAGGCAATGGCCACAAGACGACCCAAGGGACAGTCTGTAGGTCCACCTACGGTCCTTCAACCATGGTAAGTCGATGGCACCTTCCAGGAAAAATAGCCAGTCCTCAAAGGTGGCTAAGTCTCAACCAAAGAGACCTAACCTACATACCGTCGATTGATAAATGGTCCGTCGATTCCTTCCGTCGGTGGAAGCTTGAAAGCCTGCATTTTGGGAGGCTGCAGTCCCAAACGACGAGACCTCACCTACGGTCCTTCCTTCAACAAACGAACCATCGGTTGGTCCGTCGATGGGGGAAGTTCCAAAATCTGGTGCGTGACAGTGAAGTCTTGGAGTGTTTTGGGAAATTCACCCCAAGTCTTTTGGGACCCTAGGATGATATTTTTAGGGTTTTTAAGTAATGTTAGATTGGTTTTAAGTCCTAGACCTAGACAAGACCCGTCTAGGGTTTCCTTGTTATTGTCATTGATTCCTTTCATCAATTTATTCATTGTTCATTTCTCATATGCCATGCACTTGAGCCATTTCGGGTATTTCCCGCATACTTAAAACCCGTCTGGTTTCATCATTTCATTACATACATCTTAGGCTCACTTACTGTTAACGTATGTTTGAGACGTAATATGTCCATACATACAGCCATGAGGCTTCATGTTCATATATCGTCTAAGTGATTCATATCTTCCTAAGATTATGTGATACAAGACTTATGCATCTTATATGTATGCCAAGATCTCGATTTCGATCTAAGTAGGTGGCATTATTCTTGAACATTTAATTCACGTAGGACTTATGTATCTATACGGAATTTGGGCAAGGGAACCCTATTTCGAATCCCTTGGACAACACTTAATTTTATTTTAAACTTGATAATTGCATTTTTCAGATTTGGGAGACCCTAGTTCGATTCCCATCAACCCCATAACATTTCCTTTCTTTTTCCCCTCTCCTTTTCCGTTTAAGTCAAGGAGGTTGTGGGTTCAATCCCCCACAAGCTCATTATTTTTATTTTAATTTATCTCTTAACTTTCTCACCTATCCAAGAGGTTGTGGGTTCAATCCCCACTCTCCACATTTATTTTCTCCTTTATTTTTCTCCTAACTCTCTCATCCAGTCAAGAGGTTGTGGGTTCAATCCCCACTCACCACATCTATTTTTCCTTCCATTTTTCTCAGGAAATTTTTATGAAATTTTCATTTAGTGAGGTCATGTGTTCAATCCCCAATGACCTCACATTTTAAAAAAAGTTTTAAACGAAGCTCATTTTCTTAAAAATTGGCCGAGACTACAATTTCCAGCAGGCTGGAAATTTTGTCTCTTCCAATCCATTTTTGTCATAATCTTTTGTTGATTTTTTTTAGCTTTCATGTAATGATGTCTTGGATTTAATCCTTAGTGATTTCACTTATTTTACATTCATTTTTCATTGCATTTTGTACCACTTTGTTTGGCCGAACCCAACCTACCAAATGCTGGAAATTTGTTCACTATTTTCAGCTTCTTTTTACCATCATCCATACGTTAATTCTTAAGGCATTTCGTGGATAATTTGGTGCCTCTTTAAGTGTAATCTTTATATGATTGTATTCAGTCAAGAATTACCATTACATCCAGCAACATTACACCACTTTTACACCTCATGATTTACACAAACATTCGCACATAAAATTCAACCATAAAAACATATTATTTTTTCACATACTTTCGATTGACATAACTTAACATGCTTACAATTCTAAACACATAATCATAAACACATTATCACAAAAATCACACTTCATACTTAAACTACCAGTAAACATACCCAACCTACGATTCATTGGGAGCTAGTGACAGGGACATGCAACGGGAACAATCCTAGTTTTCGGACTAGAATTTACTGAATCTTAAGGGGTCTCTTGGGAAAGGGACCAAGAGAGAAGAAAACCCATACCTTTTATGTAAGTCAAACCTTGACTTTCCGCCCAAAACTTTCTCCAAAAATCACGTCCAAATCACCTCAACTTCAACACCAATTCGACGGAATAATCCTCCCTCTTGCGTAACGTTTTTGATTAGTTGTTTGTTTCTAATTTTCATTGTGAGTTCTTCAAGTGTGAAGAACTTTGGTTTACCTACTGTTTTTGAAGTTATTTTGGCAGAGAAAAATGTGAATGAGAGAATGGGAGAGTTTGAGCATGAGAGTTGAGAGATAGACGAGAGAGAGTGGGAGTCATATTAGGCTTAGGAGTCTAGTTTAGGACTTAGTCAAATAAGGTTTAGTTAATTATTAAAAATCTGATTTTTATTTTTATTTTAAATCAGCTAATGAATAATAATTATTAATTAATTACATTAATTCAATAGCTTAAATAAAAATCACATAAATTCATTGCTTCCACCTAGGTTCGAACCCGGGAGGAGCCAGACTTAACTTCAAGAGCTCCATTTCGTCTCTCTCTCCCCAATTTTCTCCTCCACCTTATTAAATAATTAATTAAATATATATTTAGGGTAATTACGATATTACCCTTAGCCTGGTAAAAGACCATTTTACCCCTAGACCCTCAAAACATAAGATTTCCTCTCTTTAAGTTCGGTAAAGACTCCTTCGAGTAAATCTTCGTATTCGAGAGCCCTACATGGTTTGTCCCAACCTTTCCTAGCTCAAATAACTCCCAAAGTTAGTTGGCTTGGCTGTACCAAAGGTTCCGAGGTCTGGTTCTACGCGCATCAATCCGTGTGAACCCTGGTCTAATCGTAGGCATTCTTGGCACATTAAGCATTACTTAGCATATCTATTATTTGGGTTGTTACATTATCCTCCCCTTAGGAACATTCGTCCCCGAATGACACTACACATCATTTTAAGATAAAGAGGGTGATCCTCGAAGATATCTAAACATACTTGAGACTTTACTCGCTGTGAATTTTCGTTTCACACCTACTCTGGATAATACATATTACACAATCTTATTTGATGCTTCTTATTTGAGATTGAGGAACTTCCTTCTCAATCGCACTTAACTTGATGCACCTCACAACTCATGCAACACAAAAAATCATGTCCACGCTATACAAAAACAGCAACATGACATGCAAACATGAATTCATTTTAACTCTAACTTATTCGAAAACTTAACCTTACTACCCTGTTTCAATAGTCTATGGTAGTCTAGCATTTATGAAGTAATCCATACCTAAGCCATCTCCTTGAGCTAGTAAGCAACCAACTTAGCCTTCTCCTCTTCATCAATACTCATAACAGGCTTTAGAACCTACCATGCACTCACCTTCATGCGAACAACCACTCTTATCAAACGTCTTTCGTTCACACTGGGCATTTCTATCACTGCCCCTTCTTGGGAAGGCCAGATCTTGAGTCTAGCACCTTAGACCACTTGGTCATCCTAATTCTTGTGTCTATTCTTCTAAGCGCGCACACAAGAACGAAGTTAGATATTTAGAATGACACAAAGTGTCAAGGCTCTAGATAGCACGATAAAGAGTAGAAGAAGGGAAATTTTCCTACGCATCATGCAGTCACTAATCCAGGATAGTGGTGCACTTCACTACCATGACTTAGAAACTACTCAATGTGGTTGATGTGAACTCATTATTCTCAGAATTTAACCTATGGCTCTAATACCAACTTTGTCAAGACCGGAATCTACACCCAGACGAGACCGGCGTCGTTGACCTCTCAGAGGTCGCAGACAAGCCTACTTATGTCATTCTTACTTTACATAGGTTAATTTTAGCAGAAAATTTGGAACTTTTTGTTTCTTAACATACTTATAAAAACATTCTCATTAATACGTAATTGTTCACCATCAACCATCTAACATTAAGAGATAAGCAACTGAAAGAAACAGTTCAATTCTTATTAAGTGTATAATTGCCAAAATGGCACCAATACATAGTCTGAATAAAAACAGGAAAGAAACGCTAGTGGAACATGCTCCAATAGCTCAACTCTAAAACTAAGCTAGAATATAAAATAGCAGCATCCTCGAACGCATGAGGACCTACCAACTACGGATGAATGTAGGACGTCCGGATGACTGCAGGGATGATCTTGTAGCTCTATCGCCCACCTGTGCCTGCACCTAAAATAGTAGAGTTTGTATGGGTTTAGTACACACTTGTACTAAGTATGGGTATATGCAAGCACACACCAAGGACATGCATGAGAAAGAATAGCTCTTTCCTAACAACATGATTTTTGGAAGTCAAGTCAGTGGACTTGCCAAATTGAGATTAGGAAAGTTTCCAAATTTGTATTAGGAAAGTCAGTGAGCTTTCCAGATTTGGAATAGGAAAGTTATGCCATGAGAATAACATACATCATCATACTTTTCACATTTGCACACAGCACATAACATTTACACATAGCACATATCATATAGCATACAATACATTTTACATGTAGCACATAAGTTCTTTCATATCATTCATTCATATGCCATGAGACCTTGAAATCATGGACTTGACATTAAGACATCCCAGAAATTAGGGCTCAACAGATGGGACCTCAACTAGGGAGTCTTCATTAGCAACCACAGAGTCTGCTTCATTCATTCATACGTACTCTATTTCATTTCATTCATAGGCCAGTGTAAACAACAGTTATACCTAAGATGTAGTTTAAGACTTTCATTAGGTTCGTTATGCAATGACCAAGAATGACCTAATGTCATTACTTGAATCTAACTCACCTTTTGATTATCCTATCCTAACACCTTTGGTATCATTCATTTCATTATGTGCATCATTTGAGGCCGGCCCCATTCATTCATTGGGAACTTTATCTTTAACCAACATAGATCATGTGAGCATCATGAAATCTAGTGTCTCCCCCACACCAAAAAGAGGTGGAATCACTGGCCAAAGTGACCCAAAACATTCTAGCGTACATGGGAATTTAACCCCGCCAGATCCCTATATTGGCAGTATAGGTTCGAAGACTAGGAGATATAAGGAGACCCATACCCGGCATGCCGGACAGTCTCATTTCATGAGAGTTACGTGAACCTCCGCCCTTCCCTAAAGAAGGCATCACCGCTCATAGCCAGTCTATCGGTGCTTAATATAAAGTTCCATTACATTCATCTCATACGTCATGGAAACTGGCTTCTAGTATGAGGACATCATAGCTCATTAGATGATTTCTCATCTCATCATTCATATTGAGTGTGTTAAGCTCAATACTCTCATTAGAGTGTTCATAGAGACTGGTCTCTTCATTATCTTATACTCTCATAGGTGAGTACATATTGGTAACATTTACTTAGCCTCTTTTGAGATTGCTCTCATCATTTACATTAGCCTCATATCATGTTGTCACCACATTCATCATCATTAGCACCTTTGCTTTTCATAGTTATTCACCTCTTATTACGTAAATGTTCATTTCATCATATGCCAATGCACTTGGCCATTTGGTGTGTTTCACTCCCTTACTTAACCCTTCTAGGGTTTCATTTTTTCATTGTTCATTTCATCATTTCATTGTTCATTTCATCATATGCCAATGCACTTGGCCATTTAGTGTATTTACACTCATACTTAACCCTTCTAGGGTTTCATCATTTCATTACATACATCTTAGGATCACTTACTTTTAAACGTATGTTAGACTTAATGTCCATACATACAAGCCATGAGGCTTCATTCATATATCGTCTAAGTGATTCATATCTTCCTAAGATTATGTGATACAAGACTTATGCATCTTATATGTATGCCAAGATCTCGATTTCGATCTAAGTAGGTGGCATTATTCTTGAACATTTAATTCACGTAGGACTTATGTATCTATACGGAATTTGGGCAAGGGAACCCTATTTCGAATCCCTTGGACAACACTTAATTTTATTTTAAACTTGATAATTGCATTTTTCAGATTTGGGAGACCCTAGTTCGATTCCCATCAACCCCATAACATTTCCTTTCTTTTTCCCCTCTCCTTTTCCGTTTAAGTCAAGGAGGTTGTGGGTTCAATCCCCCACAAGCTCATTATTTTTATTTTAATTTATCTCTTAACTTTCTCACCTATCCAAGAGGTTGTGGGTTCAATCCCCACTCTCCACATTTATTTTCTCCTTTATTTTTCTCCTAACTCTCTCATCCAGTCAAGAGGTTGTGGGTTCAATCCCCACTCACCACATCTATTTTTCCTTCCATTTTTCTCAGGAAATTTTTATGAAATTTTCATTTAGTGAGGTCATGTGTTCAATCCCCAATGACCTCACATTTTAAAAAAAGTTTTAAACGAAGCTCATTTTCTTAAAAATTGGCCGAGACTACAATTTCCAGCAGGCTGGAAATTTTGTCTCTTCCAATCCATTTTTGTCATAATCTTTTGTTGATTTTTTTTAGCTTTCATGTAATGATGTCTTGGATTTAATCCTTAGTGATTTCACTTATTTTACATTCATTTTTCATTGCATTTTGTACCACTTTGTTTGGCCGAACCCAACCTACCAAATGCTGGAAATTTGTTCACTATTTTCAGCTTCTTTTTACCATCATCCATACGTTAATTCTTAAGGCATTTCGTGGATAATTTGGTGCCTCTTTAAGTGTAATATTTTTATGATTGTATTCAGTCAAGAATTACCATTACATCCAGCAACATTACACCACTTTTACACCTCATGATTTACACAAACATTCGCACATAAAATTCAACCATAAAAACATATTATTTTTTCACATACTTTCGATTGACATAACTTAACATGCTTACAATTCTAAACACATAATCATAAACACATTATCACAAAAATCACACTTCATACTTAAACTACCAGTAAACATACCCAACCTACGATTCATTGGGAGCTAGTGACAGGGACATGCAACGGGAACAATCCTAGTTTTCGGACTAGAATTTACTGAATCTTAAGGGGTCTCTTGGGAAAGGGACCAAGAGAGAAGAAAACCCATACCTTTTATGTAAGTCAAACCTTGACTTTCCGCCCAAAACTTTCTCCAAAAATCACGTCCAAATCACCTCAACTTCAACACCAATTCGACGGAATAATCCTCCCTCTTGCGTAACGTTTTTGATTAGTTGTTTGTTTCTAATTTTCATTGTGAGTTCTTCAAGTGTGAAGAACTTTGGTTTACCTACTGTTTTTGAAGTTATTTTGGCAGAGAAAAATGTGAATGAGAGAATGGGAGAGTTTGAGCATGAGAGTTGAGAGATAGACGAGAGAGAGTGGGAGTCATATTAGGCTTAGGAGTCTAGTTTAGGACTTAGTCAAATAAGGTTTAGTTAATTATTAAAAATCTGATTTTTATTTTTATTTTAAATCAGCTAATGAATAATAATTATTAATTAATTACATTAATTCAATAGCTTAAATAAAAATCACATAAATTCATTGCTTCCACCTAGGTTCGAACCCGGGAGGAGCCAGACTTAACTTCAAGAGCTCCATTTCGTCTCTCTCTCCCCAATTTTCTCCTCCACCTTATTAAATAATTAATTAAATATATATTTAGGGTAATTACGATATTACCCTTAGCCTGGTAAAAGACCATTTTACCCCTAGACCCTCAAAACATAAGATTTCCTCTCTTTAAGTTCGGTAAAGACTCCTTCGAGTAAATCTTCGTATTCGAGAGCCCTACATGGTTTGTCCCAACCTTTCCTAGCTCAAATAACTCCCAAAGTTAGTTGGCTTGGCTGTACCAAAGGTTCCGAGGTCTGGTTCTACGCGCATCAATCCGTGTGAACCCTGGTCTAATCGTAGGCATTCTTGGCACATTAAGCATTACTTAGCATATCTATTATTTGGGTTGTTACATTATCCTCCCCTTAGGAACATTCGTCCCCGAATGACACTACACATCATTTTAAGATAAAGAGGGTGATCCTCGAAGATATCTAAACATACTTGAGACTTTACTCGCTGTGAATTTTCGTTTCACACCTACTCTGGATAATACATATTACACAATCTTATTTGAAGCTTCTTATTTGAGATTGAGGAACTTCCTTCTCAATCGCACTTAACTTGATGCACCTCACAACTCATGCAACACAAAAAATCATGTCCACGCTATACAAAAACAGCAACATGACATGCAAACATGAATTCATTTTAACTCTAACTTATTCGAAAACTTAACCTTACTACCCTGTTTCAATAGTCTATGGTAGTCTAGCATTTATGAAGTAATCCATACCTAAGCCATATCCTTGAGCTAGTAAGCAACCAACTTAGCCTTCTCCTCTTCATCAATACTCATAACAGGCTTTAGAACCTACCATGCACTCACCTTCATGCGAACAACCACTCTTATCAAACGTCTTTCGTTCACGCTGGGCATTTCTATCACTGCCCCTTCTTGGGAAGGCCAGATCTTGAGTCTAGCACCTTAGACCACTTGGTCATCCTAATTCTTGTGTCTATTCTTCTAAGCGCGCACACAAGAACGAAGTTAGATATTTAGAATGACACAAAGTGTCACGCATCATGCAGTCACTAATCCAGGATAGTGGTGCACTTCACTACCATGACTTAGAAACTACTCAATGTGGTTGATGTGAACTCATTATTCTCAGAATTTAACCTATGGCTCTAATACCAACTTTGTCAAGACCGGAATCTACACCCAGACGAGACCGGCGTCGTTGACCTCTCAGAGGTCGCAGACAAGCCTACTTACGTCATTCTTACTTTACATAGGTTAATTTTAGCAGAAAATTTGGAACTTTTTGTTTCTTAACATACTTATAAAAACATTCTCATTAATACGTAATTGTTCACCATCAACCATCTAACATTAAGAGATAAGCAACTAAAAGAAACAGTTCAATTCTTATTAAGTGTATAATTGCCAAAATGGCACCAATACATAGTCTGAATAAAAACAGGAAAGAAACGCTAGTGGAACATGCTCCAATAGCTCAACTCTAAAACTAAGCTAGAATATAAAATAGCAGCATCCTCGAACGCATGAGGACCTACCAACTACGGATGAATGTAGGACGTCCGGATGACTGCAGCGATGATCCTGTAGCTCTATCGCCCACCTGTGCCTGCACCTAAAATAGTAGAGTTTGTATGGGGTTAGTACACACTTGTACTAAGTATGGGTATATGCAAGCACACACCAAGAACATGCATGAGAAAGAATAGCTCTTTCCTAACAACATGATTTTTGGAAGTCAAGTCAGTGGACTTGCCAAATTGAGATTAGGAAAGTTTCCAAATTTGGATTAGAAAAGTAAATGAGCTTTCCAAATTTGTATTAGGAAAGTCAGTGAGCTTTCCAGATTTGGAATAGGAAAGTTATGCCATGAGAATAACATACATCATCATACTTTTCACATTTGCACACAGCACATAACATTTACACATAGCACATATCATATAGCATACAGTACATTTTACATGTAGCACATAAGTTCTTTCATATCATTCATTCATATGCCATGAGACCTTGAAATCATGGACTTGACATTAAGACATCCCAGAAATTAGGGCTCAACAGATGGGACCTCAACTAGGGAGTCTTCATTAGCAACCACAGAGTCTGCTTCATTCATTCATACGTACTCTATTTCATTTCATTCATAGGCCAGTGTAAACAACAGTTATACCTAAGATGTAGTTTAAGACTTTCATTAGGTTCGTTATGCAATGACCAAGAATGACCTAATGTCATTACTTGAATCTAACTCACCTTTTGATTATCCTATCCTAACACTTTTGGTATCATTCATTTCATTATGTGCATCATTTGAGGCCGGCCCCATTCATTCATTGGGAACTTTATCTTTAACCGACATAGATCATGTGAGCATCATGAAATCCAGTGTCTCCCCCACACCAAAAAGAGGTGGAATCACCGGCCAAAGTGACCCAAAAACATGCTAGCGTACATGGGAATTTAACCCCGCCAGATCCCTATATTGGCAGTATAGGTTCGAAGATTAGGAGATATAAGGAGACCCATACCCGGCATACCGGACAGTCTGATCTCATGAGAGTTACGTGAACCTCCGCCCTTCCCGAAAGAAGGCATCACCGCTCATAACCAGTCTATCGGTGCTTAGTATAAAGTTCCATTACATTCATCTCATACGTCATGGAAGCTGACTTCTAGTATGAGGACATCATAGCTCATTAGATGATTTCTCATCTCATCATTCGTATTGAGTGTGTTAAGCTCAATACTCTCATTAGAGTGTTCATAGAGACTGGTCTCTTCATTATCTTACACTCTCATAGGTGAGTACATATTGGTAACATTTACTTAGGCTCTTTTGAGATTGCTCTTATCATTTACATTAGCCTCATATCATGTTGTCACCACATTCATCATCATTAGCACCTTTGCTTTTCATAGTTATTCACCTCTTATTACGTAAATGTTTATTTCATCATATGCCAATGCACTTGGCCATTTGGTGTGTTTCACACCCTTACTTAACCCTTCTAGGGTTTCATCATTTCATTACATACATCTTAGGATCACTTACTTTTAAACGTATGTTAGACTTATGTGTCCATACATACAAGCCATGAGGCTTCATTCATATATCGTCTAAGTGATTCATATCTTCCTAAGATTATGTGATACAAGACTTATGCATCTTATATGTATGCCAAGATCTCGATTTTGATCTAAGTAGGTGGCATTATTCTTGAATATTTAATTCACGTATGACTTATGTATCAATATGGAATTTGGGCAAGGGAACCCTATTTTGAATCCCTTGGACAACACTTAATTTTATTTTAAACTTGATAATTGCATTTTTCAGATTTTGGAGACTCTAGTTCGATTCCCATCAACCTCATAACATTTCCTTTCTTTTTCTCCTCTCCTTTTCCGTTTAAGTCAAGGAGGTTGTGGGTTCAATCCCCCACAAGCTTATTTTTATTTTAATTTATCTCTTAACTTTCTCACCTATCCAAGAGGTTGTGGGTTCAATCCCCACTCTCCACATTTATTTTCTCCATTATTTTTCTCCTAACTCTCTCGTCCATTCAAGAGCTTGTGGGTTCAATCCCCACTCACCACACCTATTTTTCCTTGCATTTTTCTCACAAAATTTTTATGAAATTTTCATTTAGTGAGGTCATGTGTTCAATCCCCAATGACCTCACATTTAAAAAAAGTTTTAAACGAAGCTCATTTTCTTAAAAATTGGCCGAGACTACAATTTCCAGCAGGCTGGAAATTTTGTCTCTTCCAATCCATTTTTGTCTTAATATTTTGTTGATTTTTTTTAGCTTTCATGTAATGATGTCTTCGATTTAATCCTTAGTGATTTCACTTATTTTACATTCATTTTTCATTGCATTTTGTACCACTTTGTTTGGCCGAACCCAACCTACCAAATGCTGGAAATTTGTTCACTATTTTCAGCTTCTTTTACCATCATCCATACGTTAATTCTTAAGGAATTTCGTGGATCATTTGGTGCATCTTTAAGTGTAATATTTTTATGATTATATTCATCCAAGAATTACCATTACATCCAGCAACATTACACCACTTTTACACCTCATGATTTACACAAACATTCGCACATAAAATTCAACCATAAAAACATATTATTTTTTCACATACTTTCGATTGACATAACTTAACATGCTTACAATTCTAAACACATAATCATAAACACATTATCACAAAAATCACACTTCATACTTAAACTACCAGTAAACATACCCAACCTACGATTCATTGGGAGCTAGTGACAGGGACATGCAACGGGAACAATCCTAGTTTTCGGATTAGAATTTACTGAATCTTAAGGGGTCTCTTGGGAAAGGG
The DNA here is from genome assembly GCA_016801875.1 of Solanum sitiens. NCBI lineage: Eukaryota > Viridiplantae > Streptophyta > Magnoliopsida > Solanales > Solanaceae > Solanum > Solanum sitiens. The sequence goes on along the minus strand of JABWTJ010000375.1, from coordinate 1,688,620 downwards.
ACCAAGAGAGAAGAAAACCCATAACTTTTATGTAGTTCAAACCTTTACTTTCCGCCCAAAACTTTCTCCAAAAATCACGTCCAAATCCTCTCAACTTCAACACCAATTCGACGGAATAATCCTCTCTCTTGCGTAACATTTTTGATTAGTTGTTTGTTTGTAAATTTCATTGTGAGTTCTTAAAGTGTGAAGAACTTTGGTTTACCTACTGTTTTTGAAGTTATTTTGGCAGAGAAAAACGTGAATGAGAGAATGGGAGAGTTTGAGCGTGAGAGTTGAGAGATAGACGAGAGAGAGTGGGAGTCATATTAGGCTTAGGAGTCTAGTTTAGGACTTAGTCAAATAAGGTTTAGTTAATTATTAGAAATCTGATTTTTATTTTTATTTTAAATCAGCTAATGAATAATAATTATTAATTAATTACATTAATTAAATAGCTTAAATAAAAATCACATAAATTCATTGCTTCCACCTAGGTTCGAACCCGGGTGGAGCAAGACTTAACTTCAAGAGCTCCATTTCGTCTCTCTCTCCCCAATTTGCCCCTGCACCTTATTAAATAATTAATTAAATATATAATTAGGGTAATTACGATATTACCCTTAGCCTGGTAAAAGACCATTTTACCCCTAGACCCTCAAAACTTAAGATTTCCTCTCTTTAAGTTCGGTAAAGACTCCTTCGAGTAAATCTTCGTATTCGAGAGCCCTACATGGTTTGTCCCAACCTTTCCTAGCTCAACTAACTCCCAAAGTTAGTTGGCTTGGCTGTACCAAGGGTTCCGAGGTCTGGTTCTACGCGCATCAATCCTTGTGAACCCTAGTCTAATCGTAGGCATTCTTGGCACATTAAGCATAACTTAGCATATCTATTATTAGGGTTGTTACACGGAAAATCAAATTTCTAATGAAGATCCCAGTATGTCCTTAAGAAAGCCTTTTAGGGGTACATAGGCACCCCAATGCCCAATATTGAGAAATATTGGGCATAGTATAGAAAAATTGGCTAAGAGATATTAGCCAATTTTCTATATATGAATATGAAATATACTTTTTGGGTTGTCATACCCCAATCCAAGATTGATGTTTAAGAAATGTACCTGCAATGAAGACCCTAAGATAATAAAATATATTTCGTCCAACTCACAAAACGGTATGAGGCATCCAAGTGTCAAGCCTGGATACCATTCCACATGACAATCTAAAATGATCATGTAAATTAAGTAGTGCCCAAGGACATGGTTAGGGTCCTTGGGACAATAAGTGAGAATTCCCAAATGAGCCATCACAATAAATTAGTTAGGAAAGTGCAAAAAACCCATGTGCAAGCACATGGGCTAACCGGCCGAGAGGGGGACCACGCGACAGCCAACCACTTTCGGTTAGGCGGTTAGGGACATGCGTGCATGGGTCCGTCCGTGTGGGGTCCACTCTTCTAACCAACTCTACATCCTAACTGACCTATCCAACTAGCTAGCTAACCTAGGATCAATAAAAAACAACCAGACAATGGACCCGACAACCTAAGACCTAGTCGGGTGACACCTAACTAACTTAACTAACTTAGGGACAACCTAGTACCTAACCTAGGATGGTCCAAAGTTGTTAGTTGTGGTCCTAGTGACTTAGGGGTGTTTTAGTAATTTCCCTAGGTACCTAATTTAATTAATTAAGCATATTAATTAAGTAACTTAGAGCCTTGGTAAAGCCGTGACACTTAGCCAATTTTCGGAATTGGCTAAGTCAATGGTTCTCCTATGTCTAGTCAACTTAGGAGGGGTATTTTAGTAACTAACTAATTAATTTATTAATTAAGTCAATTAGTCTCAAGTTGAATAATTCAACATCAGTTCCTAAACCTAGGAATCACGATCAAAACACTTAGAATTCATGACCTAAGGTAGAACGCAAAAAAGCAAAGAACGTAGAACGAGAAAAAGCTTTTTAGGCGATTTCAAGGTTTCTGTGCAACAAGGGATCGTCGTAGATTCAATCTATATAAGGTATGGGTTTCTCTCCTGGATTTCTTTCTCAAAGAGAACTTTCTTTCCAACGATTCAAAGATTTTTAAAACTAGGGTTGTTCCTGTGTTCTCGTCGAACTCCTTGTCCCTAATATCCTTTTCGATTCCATGTTGAATAGGTTAGAGATCATGTTGTTGGTATGTGGTGCTGGATGATCTTATGTTTAATGTTCTTGAATTATGAATGCCGAATGAACTATGAATTGAACTCGTTTGATGCTAAGGGTTCCTTACGTGAATTAAAGAACGATGTATTACTAAGATATGTTCGAAAACGTTAAGTGTGATGTATGACGTCTTAATGCATACTTACTGTGACTTATGAAGATGTTATATTTATCAAATGTTAATATGATGCTGTCCAAAATGCTTAAAAACGTTATGCCTAAAGTCCAGAACTAAGATTGGCTTAAAATATCTCCATGAAATCACGTTTGAATGAATTGCCTATCTTATTGCAACAATTTGGAATTAATTGGTTATTTAATAGAATTTGGTACAACATTGCTTTCAAAGAATGATGGGCAGGTTGACCTGCTAAAATGATGAGATTAGCTATGGTATATGCATGAAGTTAATTGAATTGTTCTTGTAAGTTAATCAAAGGTAAAAGTTCAAGTGTAGTGAAAGTTTGGCTTATGCCAATAAATTGGCCTACAACATTATCTCCAAAATATATAATAGAATTGGCTAATGATTCCATGAAATTATATTTGAATGAATATTTGACTTGTGCCAATTAATAGGTTATGAAGTCTATAGCCATTTGTTTATGCCAATACTAATCATATGCCAATCTTGTGTAGTTAGAGTATCAAATGATATTATAAGCACTTCTAAAGTAACTCAATGAATCCATAACAAAGGGCATACCATTCATTGGGAAAACTCCCAACTTGCTCGAAAAGAATGAACTATGAACACATGAAACTCATTGAATGAAGTGCTCATCGTCCATAAACGATGATATGAAGCTACTACACTAAAGTAAAGAAGTAACGTGAGTTATAACATGATTAAAGGGGTCTAAATTAAGTAAGTGACCATAAAAGGGTGTATAAGAAAGTGAGACAAGTCTTACTTACACGTAAGCTACTATGTTAAAAGAATACTCACAAATGAAGGTGTTCGAATATGTGAGACTAGTCTCATTAACACCTAAGGATGATATGTAAGGACAATTCACATTTCATCAATGTAAAGTAAGGATGATATGTAAGGAAAATTCACATTTCATCAATTTAAAGTAAGGATTATATGTAAGGACAATTCACATTTCATCAATGTATAGTAAGGATGACAAGTCATCAAAAGAGTAAGTAAATCTCAATCTAGAAGTAACCTTCAATAATGCTTGAGTCAACTCTAAAAGATAAAGAAGATAATGATAGTGAGCACAGCACCGATAGACTAGTTTTGAGCGTGTTCTTGCACGTGTAAGTCTCATGAGACGAGGCTACCACCGAGGTGGATAAGTAGTCTCATTACTTCCCTAGTCTTCGAACTATGTCTAGCCAACATAGGAACTAGCCAGTGGTTTCCACCTAAGCGAGCTAGGCATGTACGGTTTCACCTTGGCCGGTGATTCCACCCCTTTTCGGTGTGGGGCAAACACTAGATTTCATGTTTAGCTCACATGATCTATGTCGATTAATGCTCACGATATATTCTTGGTTCACTATAGCCGTGAGCCGCTCCTTTTCGGTGTGGAGTGAACACTTGAGATGGATTCGTCTTAGCCGGGGATCACCCCTTTTCGGTGTGAGGCAGACACTGTATTTCATGAGTAGCTCACATGATATAGAATCATTTTAACAGGTGAATCACCTCTTTTCAGTGTGGGGAAGACACTGGATTCATGTTAAGCTCGCATAATCTTATTCCTAATGATGTCACTATGAAAGTGAGAACGAATGATGATGATGGAATGTATTGTCACGACTGGAATCTAGACCCAGACGAGACCGGCGTCGTTGACCTCTCAGAGGTCGCAGACAAGCCTACTTACGTTATTCATACTTCACTTAGGTTAATTTTAGGGGAAAATTTGAAACTTTTTGCTCCTAACATATTTGTTAAACATTCATAACATTTTTATAATAGTTCACCATCAACCATCTAACATTAAGAGATAAGCAACTGGAAGGAATAGATCAATAAGTATTAAATGTATAATTGCCAAAATGGCACCAACGCAAGGTCCGAATAAAAACAGGAAAGAAACGCTAGTGGAACATGCTCCACTAGCTCAACTCTAAAACTAAGCTAGAATGTAAAACAGTAGCATCCTCGAAAGTATGAGGACCTACCAAACTCCAGATGAATGCTGATGTCCGGATAGCTGCAACAATGATCCTGTAGCTCTATCGTCCACCTGTGCCTGCACCTAAAATAGTATAGATGTATAGGGTTAGTACACACTTGTACTAAGTATGGGTATATGCAAGCACACACCAAGGACATGCATGAGAAAGAATAGCTCTTTCCTAACGACATGATTTTTGGAAGTCAAGTCCGTGGACTTGCCAAATTGAGATTAGGAGGTTCCCAAATTTGGATTAGGAAAGTCAATGAGCTTTCCAAATTTGGATTAGGAAAGTCAGTGAGCTTTCCAGATTTGGAATAGGAAGCTTATGCCATGAGAATAACATACATCATCATACTTTTCACATTTGCAAACAGCACATAACATTTACACGTAGCACATATCATATAGCCTATAACACACTTTGTATGTAGCACATAACTCCTTTAATATCATTCATTCATATGCCATGAGACCTCGGAATCATGGACTTAACATTAAGACATCCCAGAAATGAAGGCTCAACTGATGGGACCTCAACTAGAGAGTCTTCATTAGTAAACACAGAGTCTGCTTTGTTCATTCATACGTACTCCATTTCATTTCGTTCATAGGCCAGTGTAAACACCAGCTATACCTAGGATGTAGTTTAAGACTTTCATTAGGTTTGTTGTACAATGACCAAGAATGACCTAATGTTATTACTTGAATCTAACTCACCTTTTGATTATCCTATTCTAACACCTTTGGTATCATTCATTTCATTATGTGCTTCATTTGAGGCTGGCCTCATTCATTCATTGGGAACTTTAACTTTAACCGACATAGATCATGTGAGCATCATGAAATCCAGTGTCTCCCCCACTCCGACAAGAGGTGGAATCACCGGCCAAAGTGACCCAAAAACATGCTAGCGTACATGGGAATTTAACCCCGCCAGATCCCTATATTGGCAGTATAGGTTCGAAGACTAGGAGATATAAGGAGACCCATACCCGGCATGCCGAACAGTCTCATCTCATGAGAGTTACGTGAACCTCCGCCCTTCCCGAAAGAAGGCATCACCACTCATAGCTAGTCTATCGGTGCTTAGTATAAAGTTCCATTACATTCATCTCATACGTCATGGAAGCTGGCTTCTAGTATGAGGACATCATAGCTCATTAGATAATTTCTCATCTCATCATTCGTATTGAGTGTGTTAAGCTCAATACTCTCATTAGAGTGTTCATAGAGACTGGTCTCTTCATTATCTTACACTCTCATAGGTGAGTACGTATTGGTAACATTTACTTAGGCTCATTTGAGATTGCTCTCATCATTTACATTAGCCTCATATCATGTTGTCACCACATTCATCATCATTAGCACCTTTGCTTTTCATAGTTATTCACCTCTTATTACGTAAATGTTCATTTCATCATATGCCAATGCACTTGGCCATTTGGTGTGTTTCACACCGTTACTTAACCCTTCTAGGGTTTCATTTTTTTTTTGTTATTGTTCATTTCATCATTTCATTGTTCATCTCATCATATGCTTATGCACTTGGCCATTTAGTGTATCTTAAACTCATACTTAACCCTTCTTGGGTTCATCATCTCATTTCATACATCTTAGGTTCACTTACTTTTGAATGTATGTTAGACTTATGTGTCTATACATACAAGCCATGAGGCTTCATTCATAGTTTGTCTAAGTTATTCATGTTTTCCCAAGATTATGTGGAACAAGACTTATGCATCTTGTAGATATGCCAAGATATTGATTTCGATCTTTAGAGGCAGCATTCATTAAATATTTACTTACGTATGACTTATGTGTCAGTACAGAATTAGGAAAGGGAACCCAATTTCGAATCCCTTGGATAACACTTAATCTTATTTTAAACTTGGTAATTGCATTTTTCAGATTTGGGAGACCCTAGTTCAATCCCCCACAATCTCATTATTTTTATTTTAATTTATCTCTTAACTTTCTCACCTATCCAAGCGGTTGTGGGTTCTATCCCCACTCTCCACATTTATTTTCTCCTTTATTTTTTCTCCTAACTCTCTCATCTATTCAAGAGGTTGTGGGTTCAATCCCCACTCTCCACATTTATTTTTCTCCTTTATTTTTCTCCTAACTCTCTCATCCATTCAAGAGGTTGTGGGTTCAATCCCCACTCTCCACATTTATTTTTCTCCTTTATTTTTCTCCTAACTCTCTCATACATTCAAGAGGTTGTGGGTTCAATCCCCACTCTCCACATTTATTTTTCTCCTTTATTTTTCTCCTAACTCTCTCATCCATTCAAGAGGTTGTGGGTTCAATCCCCACTCTCCACATTTATTTTTCTCCTTTATTTTTCTCCTAACTCTCTCATCCATTCAAGAGGTTGTGGGTTCAATCCCCACTCTCCACATTTATTTTTATTAATTTAAAATTCCTCTCTTACTCTCTTGTTTGGCCGAGAGGTTGTGGGTTCGAATCCCACACCTCTCATTTTTTTTTCCAGTTTTCATGTAGTGAGGTCTTGGGTTCAATCCCCACTGACCTCACATATTTTAAATATATATTTTTATACCTCTCAACCTTAAGTATTCCGGCCGAAAATTCCATCACAAGTGCTGGAAATTTTATTAAATTTTCTAGCCTTTATTTAACAACATTCATACATTCGTTTTGAGGTACTTTCACGATTCGTTTAATACATTCTTAGGTGTAGAGTCATTGTTGTTTAAGCTTAGATTTTTCCACTATTGATCAGCCACCTTACACTTCATTTAACATCACAATTTACACACCTTATGCACAATAATTCCAATCATCAAACAAGCCATTTTAAGACTTCAAAACGGAGAACAACAACAAACATTTTACACAATGCACCACATCATTTTCGGTTGACATCATTGAACATGCTTGCTATTTCCAAACATAAAATCACAAGGAACATCATATTTTACACTTAGCTACCAGCAACCATACCAACAACATGATTTCTAAACTAATTTAGATTAGAATAGAAAGGAGACTAGGGACAAGGAGTTCAACATTCAAGGGGACAGCCCTAGTTTCATATGTCGACTTTTGTAGAAAGAAATTCCTCTTGGAGAAAGGATTCCAAGAGAGAAAACCCATACCTTGTTGTAGCTTTCCACACCTTCCAAGTGCTGCCAAACTCCTCCCCTAAACCTTCAACACAAACCCGTCGAGAAGATGATGCAAAGTTTTCGTTTCTTAAGTTAGCTTGCTTGCTTGTATATTATTTTTTGTAAGTTCTTTGAGTTTAGAGAACTTTTGATTGCTTTCTAATGTTTTTATTTTCTATTTTTGCATCCAAGAAAAATAATTTGGATGAGAGAGAGAGAGAGAGATTTAGGCTTGAGGGAGAGAGATAGTGTGAGATAGTGCATCTTAAAACTAGGATACTTGGCAAGACTTAGTCAATTTAAAAAAAACATTAATTATTAAGTAAATAAATAATAAATAATAATAAGATCTGATTTTTCTTTTTACATCAGCCATTAATTATAAATTTATTAAATTAATTCACCAATAATAATAAAAATCATATTAAATCCTTGCTCCCACCTAGGTTCGAACCCGGGTGGAGCAAGACTTCATTTCAAGAGACCAATTTCGGCTCTCTCTCCCCAAATTGCCCCTCCACTTTATTAAATAATTAATTAATTATATATTTAGGGTAATTACGATACTACCCCTAGCCTGGTAAAAGACCATTTTACCCTTAGACCCTCAAAACTTAAAATTTTTTCTTTTTAAGTCCGGTAAAGACTCCTTCGATTAAATCTTCATTTTCGAGAGCCGTACTTGGTTGGTTACAACCTTTCCAAGCTCAACTAACTCCCAAGTTAGTTGGCTTGGTCGTAGTAAGGGTTCTGAGGTCTGATTCTACGCGTATCAATCCGTGTGAACCTTGGTCTAATCGCAAGCATTCTTGACACCTTAAACATTTAGCTTTTTCATTTTTTTAGGGTTGTTACATGTATGTTCAAAGTGAGCAATGAAGAAGATCTTAAGAATGTCAATTGCCAATATCACACTCATGAAGTTTCAGCAAATAATGGGCAAAGCCAAATAAGATTGGCTTATAATGACTTCTTATATGATGCCAATAAAGGAAAGTAGAAACATAATGTTAACTAAATACCCCATAACTTCCCTAACATGAAAGTAATGAAATAGATGACATAGACAATAGAGACCGGCTTATGAAATGTTAATGAATATAGTGTAAAGAATGACTCACTATAAGGTAGGGAAACCATTCCTTAGTCCTTGGATTACTTACATCGATTCATTGTAGGTATGGGACTACAACGAATCATTGCACTTGTAAGTAAAACATAGGACCAAAGGAATTATTGAACTACACAACAAGAAGAAGAAAAAGACTAAAAAATAATCAAGTGTCAAAAATGGAGCTCTCGGGTTAGGAAGATCAAGGAAGATCAAATTTTCAAATCTTCGCTCGAGTTGTTCAAAAATTATTTTGATGATACTAATATCTTGTAATCATATTGAAAATGAGTTGTGTGCTTTGAATGCATTAAAATACATCATGTTCATACCACAGTTCACAACTAACGAATTAGGAAAGTCTAATGACTAGACTTTCCAGAAATGGCATGTTGCTTAGGAAGAGCTTTTTTTGATCATGTGTAGCTTTATGTGTATGTGTGCATACACCCATACTTAGTACAAGTGGTGTGCTAACCCCCTACTATTTACTATTTTTATAAGTGTAGGTCAGAGGGTAAATTGATGTCACTTGCAGCAGTTTGGACTTCAGCGTTTTCTCTAGACCATTTGATAGGTCCTCCTGATTTCGAGGATGCTACACGCATTAGTCCAGCTTTAGATATAGACATAGCTAGTGGATGTTTTTCCCAGCGTTTATTTCGTACTTTCATTTCGTAGCTTTGTAATAAGGCCGTATTTAGCAAACTATTTATGATATATTCATCTTCTATTTCGAATTGACTGTTACGATAGATGGTTGTTTCTTTATGTTGAGCTTAGTATATGATTAAACTATGTAACTACTATATGAAGTCTATGTATACTTCATACATATAAAAAGTTTTAAATTTTCCGCAAATTTAACTAGATAAATGTGATGAATGCAAGATGAGGCTTGTCTGCGACCTGTAAGAGGTCAACAACACCGGTGGCGATTCGGATTTTTGAATCCGGGTTGTGACAAACTTAGTATTAGAGCATGAGGTTAAATTACCTAGTATTTAAAGCTCAACACAACCATGTTACGTATTTTCTAGATTATGGTTGTGAAGCGCGCCACAATCATGACTTAGAGACTACGCGATGATAGGAAATTCTCCCTTCTTCTACTCTTTATCGTGACTTAGAGACTATGTCATTTTAAGGATCTAACTCTCTTCCTGTGTGTACGTGTAGAAAATGAACACAAGTAGAAATGTCACAAGGAGAGTTGAGGAAGCAGCTGCGGAAGGGAATCAAGCTCCTCCTCAAATCGTAGTTGCTGCTGAACAAGTGCCTGTCAACCCAGATGGGTTGACAGATTGTGAAGTGAGGAATGCTTTTCTACAGATGGCAAAGACTATCACGACTCAGGCTCATGCCATCATGGCTCAAGCCGCGAGAGAGGGTGCTCCTAGAGAGAACCCGAATGCTAGTACCATGGCGAGCAGGCTGAGGGACTTCACCAGGATGAATCCCTTAGTGTACTACGGGTCCAAAGCCAGCGAGGATCCTCAGTAGTTTGCAGACGAGGTCCACAAAATTATGTGTGCCTTGGGAGTGTATGAGGAAGCAAAGGCTGAGTTGACTACTTATCAACTCAAGGATGTGGCACAGGTTTGGTACCAGATGTGGGCTGATGGCCGAGCTAGAGGAGATGTTCCGATTACTTGGGATGTTCTCAAGACTGCCTTTCTGGAGAGGTTCATCCCAAGGGAGCAGAGAGAAGCCAAGGTTGAATAGCTTATCAACCTAATACAAGGAGGTATGTCTTTCAAGGAGTATTCCTTGAAATTTGTTAAATAGCCCAAGTATGCTTCTTCTCTAGTGGCAAATAGCAGGGATGGGATGAGCAAATTCGTTACTGGCGTATCTAAGGATCTGGTAGAAGATTGTCGAGCAGCCATGCTACATGACAATATGGATTTGGGAAGGTTGATTGTGCATGCTCAATAAGTGGAGGAGAGTCGCCCTAAGAGAAAGGTTCATGTAGGCAAGAATCCTAAGGCCGCGGACCAGCCTAGTTCGATCTCGGGTAGGGTCTCATTTGGAATCCAAAACAGGCCTAAGTTCAAGAGACACTCAGGTAACTCCGCTTTTTCAGGTAATTCAAGAGCTAAGATGAGTAAGTCTGGCCCCAGAAATGGCAATGACCGTAACGTCCAGCGAACCAACAGGCCTAGTGGTAAGTGTGGGCGTTCGCATGGAGGTGAATGTCTGGTAGGTACTAACACTTGTTTCGGGTGCGGCAAAAGTGGACACAGGGTTCGAGACTGTCCTCAAGTGAGTAATCAAGCCAAGGTAAATGCTCAGCCTTGGCCAAATACTAATGCTTCAGCCGAACCTCCCAGGAGGAACATGTTCTATGCGTTGAAAGGTAGAGAAGAGCAAGAGAAGTCAGTTGATGTAGTCACGGGTACGTTGCATGTCTTTACTTTCCCGGTGTATGCATTATTAGATCCAGGATCTCTATCATTTGTCACTCCATTGATAGCTAGTATATTTGATGTGCTTTCTGAAATCTTGCATGATCTAATTTTAGTAAGTACTCCTATAGGGGACGGCATTAGAGATGAGAAAGTGTACAAAAATTGCCCAATTCACGTCCTTGATAGAGTCACTCACGCTGATCTAGTGGAGCTATCCATATGATTTTGACATAATATTGGGTATGGATTGGCTTCACAAGTGTTATGCCACAATAGACTGTCGAAACAGGGTAGAGAGGTTTCACTTTCCAAATGAGTTAGAACTGGAATGGGAAGGGCGTGGTTCAAGTCCAGTGGGCCAAATTATTTCAAACTTAGAGGCAAAAAAGATGATAGCTAAGGGGTATTTATACCAGTTAGTTAGAGTCCATGACTTAAATCAAGAAGTCCCTTCCATAGATTCTGTGCTAATAGTGAATGAGTTCCCAGATGTCTTTTCGGAGGATTTACGAGGAGTCCCTCCTGAACGTGAGATTGACTTTGGTGTTGATTTATATCCCAACTCCAAGCCAACTTTTATTCCCCCGTATAGGATGGCACCAGCTGAACTCAAAGAGTTGAAGTTGCAGTTAAAAGATCTACTTGAGATGGGCTTCATCCAGTCGAGCATATCCCCATGGGGTGCTCCACTGTTGTTCGTAAAGAAAAAGGATGGAACCCTTAGAATGTGCATCGATGATCGGCAACTCAACAACGTCACTATAAAGAATAAGTACCCTCTTCCCAGAATAGACGATCTGTTTGACCAACTCCAAGGTTCAAGTTTCTTTTCCAAGATAGACCTTCGGTCAGGCTACCATCAGCTTAGAGTGAGGCGAGAAGACGTCCCTAAGACGGCTTTTCATACTAGATATGGGCGCTATGAGTTTCTGGTCATGTCATTCTGTCTCAATAACGCACACAGCCACGTTTATGAACCTTATAAATAGGGTCTTCCATTAGTACCTTGATCACTTCGTCATAGTATTCATAGATGACATTCTCATATACTCTAAGTCTGAAGAAGAGCGTGGAGTACACTTAAGAAAGACAATGCAAGTACTCAGAGAACATCAACTGTATGCAAAGTTCAGCAAATGTGAATTCTGGTTGAGATCAGTGACCTTTCATGGTCATGTTGTGATCGACCAAGGTGTTGACGTTGATCCTAAGAAGGTTGAGGCAGTGAAGAATTGGCCGAAACCCCTTACTCCTACAAATATTAAGAGTTTTCTGTGTTTAGCCAATAATTATCGCTGGTTTGTGGAAGGGTTTTCCATTATTGCTGCACCATTGACCATATTAACAAAGAAAAAGGTGAAGTTTGAGAGGTCCGAGAAATGTGAAAAGAGTTTTAAAGAACTCAAGGACCGACTCACTTCGACCCCAGTATTGACGTTGCCGAGAAGTGGTGAGGGGTACGTGGTTTATTGTGATGCTTCCCGAGTAGGTTTGGGATGTGTTCTCATGCAGAATGGTAGGGTGATTGCATACGCATCAAAACAATTGAAATCCACGAAAAGAACTACCCTACTCACGATCTTGAACTAACCGCGATTGTCTTTGCGTTGAATATGTGGAGACATTATTTATATGGTGTACATGTTGATGTGTATACTGACCATAAGAGTCTTCAGTATGTATTCACGCAGAGGGAGTTTAATCTTTGTAAGAGGACATGGCTAGAACTTCTCAAGGATTATGACATGAGTGTGTACTATCACCAAGGTAAGGCCAACGTGGTGGCTGATATATTGAGCAGACTGAGCATGGCCAGCGTTTCACATATTGATGATGAGAAGAAGGAGCTGGTTAAAGAGGTGGACCAATTGGCAAGATTGGGTGTACGGCTGACAGATGCACCAAGTGGGGGGTGTTTCGGTTCACTCAAGTTCCAAATCCTCATTTGTTGTAGATGTTAAAGCCAATCAACACCTTGACCCAGTACTCATGGAATTGAAAGACTCGGTATTGAGTAAGTTGAATGAGTCATTCTCTTTAGGTAGAGATAGCGTACTCAGATATCAGAAAAGAATATGTGTGCCCAATGTGAATGATTTGAGGTCAAGTATTTTGGCAGAAGTTCATGGGTCCCGATAATCCATCCATCCAGGTTCCACCAAAATGTAACAAGACCATAAAGTGCTCTATTGATGGGAAGGCATGAAGAGAGATATCTCTAAATTCGTGGAGGAGTGTCCGAACTGGCAACAGGTTAAGGCCGAACACCTTAAGGCTGGAGGTCTTACTCAGACGATTGAGATCCCAACGTGGAAGTGGGAGGATATCAATATAGATTTGGTGGTTGGTCTGCAAAATACTAGGAAACTACATGATTCCATTTGGGTTATTATTGACAGAATGACCAAGCCCGCTCACTTCATACCTGTGAAGTCTACCTACGAGGCCTAAGACTATGCCAAGCTTATATAGATGAGATAGTGAGATGGCATGGGATTCCTCTATCTATTATTTCGGACAGAGGGGCTCAATTCACTTCTCATTTTTGGAAATCTTTCTAGAAAAGTTTGGGTACACAGGTGAAGCTTAGTACTGCTTTCCATCCGTAGACAGATGGGCAAGCCGAACGTACAATCCAGACCCTTGAATATATGTTGAGAGCATGTGGTATTGACTTCAAGGGGAGTTGGTGTAACATTTCCGAAATCCCAAAGTCATGTGATAAGACTTAAATAGGCTCCTTAAGGTCTAAACCATTGTTTCTATCCAAATTATGCGTAGATGGAGTCATTGAAGTTCTTTGGAACCAAAATGTCCATAATGTCAAGTAAGTTGGTTCATAAGAGGGCTAGAGTGTCCTTTTAGTTTGATCAGGTTAAAGAGTCGGAATTTAGTAAAAGTTTGTAATAATAGGTGTAACACATATTGTGGGATGGTTTCATGTTGGAAAAAATCAGGGGACGACTATCCGAGGATCAACTAAGGGCCCTCGAGGAGGACCCTTGAGACAGTAGGCCACGACGGAACCAATGATGGGGCGTCACAGGCGCGACGGGGCATCGAGGCCACCGTCGTGCCAGCCTTAGGTGCTGGGAAGAAAGCCTCCGCCTGTACAGTCTTTGAATAGCGCGACGGACGTGCAGGACGGAGGAGGGCCTGTCCGTCACGCCCACGACGGCGCGTCGTCGGGAAGCCATCGTGGAGGGCTTGTAGCGTTTTCAGTGATTTAAGTTTTAATTAATTATTTTATTAAGTATCTTAGGGGTAATTAGGGGATTAAGGGAAGAATAATTAAGTGACTTAAGACCCCACTATAAGTACCACAACCTTCATTAACCTAAACACATTTCTCCAAACAAAACTCTCTTCCTTCTCACTACTTTCTCTCTCTATTCGAAGACTCCATTGAAGAATAGCTTGGGAAGATCATTGGGGGCTGGTTTTAGCACGAATTCACCATTTAAAACATCATCAAACCTTAAGGTATGGGATATAATTCACCTTTGAGATTCTTCCCTCAAGGAGCTCCTTCAATGGTTTTCCAAAAGTTGAGTTTCATATGGGTTTCATCCAATTTCGAATTTGATTATATGAATTGAGTTGTTTATGTATTCTTTGGGTTATAATGAATATATTATCATGTATTGTAACTTTATTATGATGAATTGATGTAGTTTGGTCTAGATTGTGGTAGATGACCCTAACCCTTAACCCTAGGTATTGGGGTTGATATAAATTTGGGTTTGATTGAAGTAATTGATCTAATTATTGTTTAAATTATCTTAAATGATTGTTATTACATATATCATGAATCTATTGTGGTGAATTGAAGTTCTTCATGCCTATTTCTTGAGTATTAAATCTAGGGTAACAAGATAGACTTTGATATCATGCTACCAAGCTTTGATTTAGTATTGCATTGTGGTATAGTTCTTCTCTTAAATTAGTTCTTATGTTGGCTAATTGAATAACATTGGGATGATGACCCGAATTGGGTTGATCTATGGGTTGATGGTAAGGCCCCTATTAGTGAACTATGGAGAAGTATTGGTAAGTCTTGATTATCCTAATCCTTACTTCAAATTGTGAATTAATTGTCATCAAGTGATAAGGTTGTCTTGAAGTATACCTTGCTTAAGGTTATAGGTTGGTATGATGATTGAATTGAAATGCTTAGGTTGGTTGTGAGGTTGCCTAGGAGTACATGATATAGGGAAGTTGTTATGTAAAGATGTGCCCTATTGTGATGAGATGTGTAAGGGCTAACTTCACCTATATGAATTGTTAATGAAAGGATTATTTCTCATACAATTCTTATCGAGCTATGATGATGAATATACAAGGGTTTGACCCTATTATCTAAAATAATTGAGAAGATTAATAAAGTATTAAAGACTTCTCTAAATGGGGACTTAGCTTAGCACCAAGCGAACTTGACAATGGGAGGTGATGACTTATCCATTGAAGGAAAGAATCATCCTAAAGTTGCCCATGTGATGTTAACTCCCTTGTTTATGGGACATGTCATTTAAGGGATTCCCATGAGGAGCGGCCCACTTTACCTAATGGTATGAATAGGGATATCCACCTCTTAGTTCTTCAACTATGTTGCCACCATAGGATACTAGCTAGTGGATCCACCTAGATAGCTACGTTTAGGTTAGGTTCTACCTTGGCCGGTAGACCACCTTCCATCGGTGTAAGGTTTCATGACACCAAATTCCACATTTGCTCATGTGGTCTATGTCGGTTAAGGCAAGGTTTCCCTAAACTAAAATGAATGAATAAGATATAGACTAATCAAAGTAACTGGATACCATTCCACATGACAATCTAAAATGATCATGTAAATTAAACAGTGCCCAAGGACATGGTGAGGGTACTTGGGACAATAAGTGAGCATTCCCAAATGAGCCATCACGATAAATTAGTTTGGAAAGTGCAGAAAACCCATGTGCAAGCACATGGGCTAACCGGCCGAAAGGGGGACTACGCGACAGCCAACCACTTTCGATTAGGCGGTTAGAGACATGTGTGCACGGGTTCGTCCGTGTGGGGTCCACTCTCCTAACCAACTCTACATCCTAACTAACCTAACCAACTAGATAGCTAACCTAGGATCAATAAAATACAACCAGCCAATGGATCCGACAACCTAAGACCTAGTCGGGTGACACCTAACTAACTTAACTAATTTAGGGACAACCTAGTACCTAACCTAGTATGGTCCAAAGTTGTTAGTTGTGGTCCTAGTGACTTAGCGGTTTTTTGGTAATTTCCCTAGGTCCCTTATTTAATTAATTATGTAGATTAATTGAGTAACTTAGAGCCTTGGTAAAGCCGTGACACTTAGCCAATTTTTGGAATTGGCTAAGTCAATGGTTCTCGAATGTCAAGTCAACTTATGAGGGGTATTTTAGTAACTAACTAATTAATTTATTAATTAAGTTAATTAGTCTCAAGTTGAATAATTCAACATCAGTTCCTAAACCTAGGAATGACGATCAAAACACTTAGAATTCACGACCTAAGGCAGAACGCAAAAACACAAAGAAGGTAGAACGAGAAAAGGCTTTTTAGGCGATTTCAAGGTTTCTGTGCAACAAGGGAATGTCATAGATTCAATCTACATAAGGTATGGGTTTCTCTCCTGGACTTATTTCTCCAAGAGAATTTTCTTTCCAACGATTCAAAGATTTTTATATCTAGGGTTGTTCCCGTGTTCTCGTAGAACTCCTTGTCCCTAATATCCTTTTCGATTACATGTCGAATAGGTTAGAGATCATGTTGTTGGTATGTGGTGATGGCTGATCTTATGTGTAATGTTCTTGAATTATGAATGCCGAATGAACTATGAATTGAACTTGTTTGATGCTAAGGGTTCCTTTGTGAATTAAAGAACGATGTATTACTAAGATATGTTCGAAAACATTAAGTGTGATGTGTGACATCTTAATGCATACTTACTGTGACTTTATGAAGATGTTATATTTCTCAAATGTTAATATGATGCTGTACAAAATGCTTAAAAACGTTATGCCTATAGTCCTGAACTAAGATTGGCTTAAAATATCTCCATGAAATCACGTTTGAATGAATTGTCTATCTTATGCCAACAATTTAGAAATAAATTCGTTATTTAATAGAATTGGCTACAACATTGCTTTCAAAGAATGATGGGAAGGTTGACCTACTAAAATGATGAGATTAGCTATGGTATATGCATGAAGTTACTTGAATTGTTCTTATAAGTTAATCAAAGGTTAATAGTTCAAGTGTAGTGAAAGTTTGGCTTTTGCCAATAAATTGGCCTGCAACATTATCTCCAAAATATATAATAGAATTGGCTAATGATTCCATGAAATTATATTTGAATGAATGTTTTGCTTGTGCCAATAAATAGGTTATGAAGTCTATAGCCAATTGTTTATGCCAATACTACTCATATGCCAATCTTGTGTAGTTAGAGTATCAAATGATATTATAAGCACTTCTAACTAACTCAATGAATCCATAACCAAGGGCATGCCATTCATTGGTACAACTCCCAACATGCTCTAAAAGAATGAACTATGAACACATGAAACTCCTTGAATGAAGTGCTCATCGTCCATAAACGATGATATAGACATAGCTAGTTGATGTTGTCCCTAGTGTTTCTTTCGTACTTTCATTTCATAGCTTTGTAATAAGGCCGTATTTGGCAAACTATTTATGATATATTTTTCTTCTATTTCAAATTGACTCTTACGATAGATGGTTGTTTCTTTATGTTGAGCTTAGTATATGATTAAACTATGTAACTACTATATGAAGTCTATGTATAATTCATACGTTTAAAAAGTTTTAAATTTTTTGCAAATTTAACTAGATGAAAGTGATGAATGCAAGATGAGGCTTGTCTGCGACCTCAGAGAGGTCAACGATGCCGGTGACATTTCGAATTCCTGAATCCGGGTCGTGACAAACTTGGTATCAGATCATGAGGTTAAATTACCTAGGATCTGAATCTCAACACAACCACGTTACGTAGTTTCTAGCTTATGATTGTGAAGCACGCCACAATCATGACTTAGAGACTACGCGATGATAGGAAATTCTCCCTTCTTCTACTCTTTATTGTTCCATGTAGAGTGGTGACATTTTATGTCATTTTAAGGATCTAACACTCTTCTTGTGTATACGTGTAGAAAATGAACACAAGGAGAAATGCCACGAGGAGAGTTGAGGAAGCAGCTGCGGAAGGGAATCAATCTCCTCCTCATGCCCCAGCTACTGCTGAACAAGTGCCTGTCAACCCAGATGGGTTGACAGATGGTGAAGTGAGGAATGCTTTGCTACAGATGGCACATACTATCACGACTCAGGCTCAAGCCATCACGTCTCAAGCCGCGAGAGAGGGTGCTCCAGAGAGAACCCGCATGCTAGTACCATGGCTAGCAGGCTGAGGGACTTCACCAGGATGAATCCCCTAGTGTACTACGGGTCCAAGGACAGCGAGGATTCTCAGGAGTTCGTCGACGAGGTCCAAAAAATTTTATGTTCCATGGGAGTGGATGAGGAGGCAAAGGCTGAGTTGACTGCATATCAACTCAAGGATGTGGCACAGGTTTGGTACCGGATGTGGGCTTATGGCCGAGCTAGAGGAGATGTTCCGATCACTTGGGATGTTCTCAAGACTGCCTTTCTGGAAAGGTTCTTCCCAAGGGAGCAGAGAGAAGCCAAGGTTGAAGAGTTTATCAACCTAAGACAAGGAGGTATGTCTGTCAAGGAGTATTCCTTGAAATTTGTGAAGTTTTCAAAGTATGCTTCTTCTCTGGTGGCAAATACCAGGGATGAGATGAGCAGATTCATTACTGGCGTATCTGAGGATATGGTAGAAGATTTTCGGGCAGCCATGCTGCATGACAATATGGATTTGGGAAGGTTGATGGTGAATGCTCAACAAGTGGAAGAGAAACGCCGTAAGAGAAAGGTTCACGAAGGTAAGAAGCCTAAAGCCGCGGACCAGCCTAGTTCGAGCTCGGGTAGGGGCTCATTTGGAGTCCAAAACAGGCCTAAGTTAAAGAGACACTCAGGTAACTCCGCTCCTTCAGGTAATTTAATAGCTAAGTTGAGTAAGTCTGGCCCCAGAAAGGGCAATGATCGTAACATCCAGCGAACCAACAGGACTAGTGGTAAGTGTGGGCGTTTGCATGGAGGTGAATGTTTGGTAGGTACTAACACCTGTTTCGGGTGCAACTAAAGTGGACACATGGTCCGACACTGTCCTCAAATGATTAATCAAGCCAAGGTAAATGCTCAGCCTCGGCCGAAATCAAATGCTGCAGCCGAACCTCCCAGGAGGAACATGTTCTATGCCCTGAAAGGTAGAGAAGAGCAAGAGAAGTCAGCTGATGTAGTCACGGGTACATTGCATGTGTTTACTTTCCCTATGTACGCATTATTAGATCCAGGATCCACTCTATCATTTGTCACTCCATTGATAGCTAGTAGATTTGATGTGCTTCCTAAAATCTTGCATGATCCAATATTAGTAAGTACTCCCATATGGGACGGCATTAGAGATGAGAAAGTGTACAAAAATTGCCCAATTCACGTCCTTGATATAGTCACTCACGCTGATCTAGTGGAGCTATCCATGCTCGATTTTGACATAATCTTGGGTATGGATTGGCTTCACAAGTGTTATGCCACAATAGACTGTCAAAACCGGGTAGTGAGGTTTCAGTTTCCAAATGAGTTAGAATTGGAATGGGCAGGGTGTGGTTCAAGTCTAGTCGGCCAAATTGTTACAAACTTGGAGGCCAATAAGATGATAGCTAAGGGTTATTTATACCACTTAGTCAGAGTCAATGACTTAGTCAAGAAGTCTCATCCATAGATTTTGTGCCTATAGTGAATGAGTTCCCAGATGTCTTTTCGGAGTATTTACCAGGAGTCCCTCCTGAACGTGAGAGTGACTTTGGTGTTAATTTATATCCCAACACCAAGCCAATTTCTATTCCCCCGTATAGGATGGCACCAGCTGAACTCAAAGAGTTGAAGTTGCAGTTAAAAGATCTACTTGATATAGGCTTCATCAAGCCGAGCATATCCCCATGGGGTGCTCCAGTGTTGTTCATAAAGAAAAAGGATGGAACCCTTAGAATGTGCATCGATGACATTCTCATATACTATAAGTCTAAATAAGAGCATGGGGTACACATAGGAAAGACATTGCAAGTACTCAGAGAACATCAGCTGTATGCAAAGTTCAGCAAATGTGAATTCTTGTTGAGATCAGTGACCTTTCTTGGTCATGTTGTGACCGACCAAGGTGTTGAAGTTGATCCTAAGAAGGTTGAGGTGGTGAAGAATTGTCCGAGACCCCTTACTCCTACAAATATTTGGAGTTTTCTAGGTTTAGCCAATTATTATCGCAGGTTTGTGGAAGGGTTTTCCACTATTGCTGCACCATTGAACACATTGACAAAGAAGAAGGTGAAGTTTGAGTGGTCCGAGAAATGTGAAAAGAGTTTTCAAGAACTCAATGACCGACTCACTTCGGCCCCAGTATTGACGTTGTCGAGAAGTGGTGAAGGGTACGTGGGTTATTGTGATGCTTCCCGAGTAGGTTTGGGATGTGTTCTCATGCAGAATGGTAAGGTGATTGCATAGGCATCAAGACAATTAAAAATCCACGAAAAGAACTACCCTACTCACGATCTTGAACTAGCCGTGGTGTCTTTGCGTTGAATATGTGGAGACATTATTTATATGGTGTACATGTTGATGTGTATACTGACCATAAGAGTCTTCAGTATGTATTCACGCATAGGGAGTTTAATCTTCGTCAGAGGTGATGGCTAGAACTTCTCAAGGATTATGACATGAGTGTGTACTATCACCAGGTAAGGCCAATGTGGTGGACGATGCATTGAGCAGACTGAGCATGGGCAGCGTTTCACATATTGATGATGAGAAGATGGATTTGGTTAAAGAGGTGCACCAATTGGAAATATTGGGTGTACGGCTAATAGATGCACCAAGTGGGGATGTTTCGGTTCACTCAAGTTCTGAATCCTCATTTGTTGTAGATGTTAAAGCCAATGAACACCTTGACCCAGTACTCATGTACTTGAAAGACTCATTATTGAGCAAGTTGAATGAGTCATTCTCGTTAGGTGGAGATGGCGTACTCAGATATCAAAAAAGATTATGTGTGCCAAATATGAATGATTTGAGGTCAAGTGTTTTGGCAGAAGCTCATGGTTCCCGATATTTCATCCATCTAGGTGCCACCAAAATGTACCAAGACCTTAAAGAGGTCTATTGGTGGGAAGGCATGAAGAGAGATATCTCTAAGTTCATGGAGGAGTGTCCGAACTGCCAACAAGTTAAGGCCAAACAACTTAAGCCTGGAGGTCTCACTCAGATGATTGAGATCCCAACGTGGAAGTGGCAGGCTATTAATATGGATTTTGTGGTTGGTCTGCTAAAGACTAGGAAACTACATGATTCCATTTGGGTTATTATTGACAAAATGACGAAGTCCGCTCACTTCATACCTGTGAAGTCTACCTACAAGGGCGAAGACTATGCCAGGCTTTATATAGATGAGATAGTGAGATGGCATGGGATTCCTCTATCTATTATTTCGGACAGAGGGGCTCAACTCACTTCTCATTTTTGGAAATCTTTCTCGAAAAGTTTGGGTACACAGGTGAAGCATAGTACTGCTTTCCATCCGTCGACAGATGGGCAAGCAGAGCGTACATCCATACCCTTGAAGACATGTTGATAGCATGTGTTATTGACTTCAAGGGGAGTTGGGATGATCACTTGCCGCTGATAGAGTTCTCTTACAATAATAGCTACCATTCCAGTATTGGAATGGCACCTTACAAAGCATTATATGGCCAAAGATGTAGATCTCCGATTGGCTGGTTTGAAGTAGGAGAATCGAACATCCTTGGTCCCGAGATCGTGCATGAGGCTGTGGAAAAGGTGAAGATGATTTAGGATAGATTGGATACTTCTTACAGTCTTAAGAAATCCTATGCAGATAAAAGAAAGAGAGCTCTTGAGTTTGAGGTGGGTGATCAAGTCTACGTGACGATATCACCCATGAAAGGGGTGATGAGGTTTCGTAAGACAGGCAAGTTGAGTCCGAGGTATGTAGGTCTTTATGAGATCTTGAAGAGAGTGAGAAACGTTGCATACGAGCTGAAAGTACCTCAAGACTTGGCTTCTGTTCATCCAGTGTTTAACGTTTCTATGCTTAAGAAATGTCTAGGTGATCCAGCATCCATCCTTCCTGTTGAGGGGTTAGGAGTTGATGAGAACCTTCCTTATGAAGATGTTTCAGTCGAAATTTTAGATCGCCAAGTGAAGCGGCTGAGGAACAAGGAGGTTACCACCATGAAGGTCCTATGGCGGAATCATCTTGTTGAGGGAGCAACCTGGGAGGCCTAGGCCAATATGAGACCCCGTTACCCTCATTTGTTCTGTTCTTAAGGTTATATATTCTCTTCCTAAGTCTGGTTTATGTTTAAGAAAACTCTAAGTAAGTGCTTTAGTCGATTAAGTGTGATAAGCCACTAATCGTATGTTCTACAATAGCACTATGTGATTTAAAATTAAGTCATGTTTGCATTTTATGTTGCTGTTTTTGTGTAGCATAGACATGATTTTCGTATTGCATGAGTTGAGATGTGCATTAAGTTAATCTCAAATGTGAAGCTTCAGATAAGCTTGAATGTTATGCATCATCCAAATAAGTGTGAATCAGATATTCACAAAAGAGAAAAGTTTAAGCATGATAAAGTAACTTTGGTAAATCACCCTCTTTGTTTAAATGATGTGTAAGTGACATTCGGGGAGGAATGTTCCTAAGGGGGGATAATGTAACGTTCCAGAAAATCAAATGTCTAATGAAGATCCCAGTATGTCCTTAAGAAAGCCTTTTAGGGGTACATAGGCACCCCAATGCCCAATATTGAGAAATATTGGGCATAGTATAGAAAAATTGGCTAAGAGATATTAGCCAATTTTCTATATATGAATATGAAATATACTTTTTGGGTTGTCATACCCCAATCCAAGATTGATGTTTAAGAAATGTACCTGCAATGAAGACCCTAAGCTAATAAAATATATTTCGTCCAACTGACAAAAAGGTATGAGGCATCCAAGTGTCAAGCCTGGATACCATTCCACATGAAAATCTAAAATGATCATGTAAATTAAGCAGTGCCCAAGGACATGGTGAGGGTCCTTGGGACAATAAGTGAGAATTCCCAAATGAGCCATCAAGATAAATTAGTTACGAAAGTGCAGAAAACCCATGTGCAAGCACATGGGCTAACCGGCCGAGAGGGGGACCACGCGACAGCCAACCACTTTCGGTTAGGCAGTTAGGGACATGCGTGCATGGGTCCGTCCATGTGGGGTCCACTCTCCTAACCAACTCTACATCCTAACTGACCTATCCAACTAGCTAGCTAACCTAGGATCAATAAAAAACAACCAGCAAATGGACCCGACAACCTAAGACCTAGTCGGGTGACACCTAACTAACTTAACTAACTTAGGGACAACCTAGTACCTAACCTAGGATAGTCCAAAGTTGTTAGTTGTGGTCCTAGTGACTTAGGGGTGTTTTAGTAATTTCCCTAGGTCCCTAATTTAATTAATTAAGCATATTAATTAAGTAACTTAGAGCCTTGGTCAAGCCGTGACACTTAGCCAATTTTCGGAATTGGCTGAGTCAATGGTTCTCCTATGTCTAGTCAACTTAGGAGGGGTATTTTAGTAACTAACTAATTAATTTATTAATTAAGTTAATTAGTCTCAAGTTGAATAATTCAACATCAGTTCCTAAACCTAGGAATCACGATCAAAACACTTAGAATTCATGACCTAAGGCAGAACGCAAAAACGCAAAGAACGTAGAACGAGAAAAGGCTTTTTAGGCGATTTCAAGGTTTCTGTGCAACAAGGGATCGTCGTAGATTCAATCTACATAAGGTATGGGTTTCTCTCCTGGGCTTCTTTCTCCAAGAGAACTTTCTTTCCAACGATTCAAAGATTTTTAAAACTAGGGTTGTTCCTGTGTTCTCGTCAAACTCCTTGTCCCTAATATCCTTTTCGATTACATGTTGAATAGGTTAGAGATCATGTTGTTGGTATGTGGTGCTGGATGATCTTATGTTTAATGTTCTTAAATTATGAATGCCGAATGAACTATGAATTGAACTTGTTTGATGCTACGGGTTCCTTACATGAATTAAAGAACGATGTATTACTAAGATATGTTCAAAAACGTTAAGTGTGATGTGTGACGTCTTAATGCATACTTACTATGACTTTATGAAGATGTTATATTTATCAAATGTTAATATGATGCTGTCAAAAATGCTTAAAAACGTTATGCCTAAAGTCCTGAACTAAGATTGGCTTAAAATATCTCCATGAAATCACGTTTGAATGAATTGCCTATCTTATGCCAATAATTTGGAATTAATTGGTTATTTAATAGAATTTGGTACAACATTGCTTTCAAAGAATGATGGGAAGGTTGACCTACTAAAATGATGAGATTAGCTATGGTATATGCATGAAGTTAATTGAATTGTTCTTGTAAGTTAATCAAAGGTTAAAAGTTCAAGTGTAGTGAAAGTTTGGCTTATGCCAATAAATTGGCCTACAACATTATCTCCAAAATATTTAATAGAATTGGCTAATGATTCCATGAAATTATATTTGAATGAATGTTTGTCTTGTGCCAATTAATAGGTTATGAAGTCTATAGCCAATTGTTTATGCCAATACTAATCATATGCCAATCTTGTGTAGTTAGAGTATCAAATGATATTATAAGCACTTCTAAAGTAACTCAATGAATCCATAACAAAGGGCATGCCATTCATTGGGAAAACTCCCAACTTGCTCTAAAAGAATGAACTATGAACACATGAAACTCATTGAATGAAGTTCTCATCGTCCATAAACGATGATATGAAGCTAATACACTAAAGTAAAGAAGTAACGTGAGTTATAACATAATTAAAGGGGTCTAAATGAAGTAAGTGACCAGAATGGGGTGTTAAAGAAAGTGAGACAAGTCTTACTTACACGTAAGCTACTATGTTAAAAGAATACTCACAAATGAAGGTGTTCGAATATGTGAGACTAGTCTCATTAACACCTAGGGATGATATGTAAGGACAATTCACATTTCATCAATGTAAAGTAAGGATGATATGTAAGGAAACTTCACATTTCATCAATGTAAAGTAAGGATGATATGTAAGGACAATTCACATTTCATCAATGTATAGTAAGGATGACAAGTCATCAAAAGAGTAAGTAAATCTCAATCTAGAAGTAACCTTCCATAATGCTTGAGTCAACTCTAAAAGATAAAGAAGATAATGATAGTGAGCACATCACCGATAGACTAGTTTTGAGCATGTTCTTGCACGTGTAAGTCTCATGAGACGCGGCTACCACCGAGGTGGATAAGTAGTCTCATTACTTCCCTAGTCTTCGAACTATGTCTAGCCAACATAGGAACTAGCCAGTGGTTTCCACCTAAGCGAGCTAGGCATGTACGGTTTCACCTTGGCCGGTGATTCCACCCCTTTTCGGTGTGGGGTAAACACTGGATTTCATGTTTAGCTCACATGATCTATGTCGATTAATGCTCACGATAAGTTCTTGGTTCACTATAGCCGTGAGCAGCTCCTTTTCGGTGTGGAGTGAACACTTGAGATGGATTCGTCTTAGCTGGGGATCACCCCTTTTCGGTGTGGGGCAGACACTGTATTTCATGAGTAGCTCACATGATATAGAATCATTTTAACCAGTGAATCACCTCTTTTTAGTGTGGGGAAGACACTGGATTTCATGTTAAGCTCGCATGATCTTATTCCTAATGATGTCACTATGAAAGTGAGAACGAATGATGATGATGGAATGTATGTTCTAAGTGAGCAATGAAGAAGAGATTAAGAATGTCAATTGCCGATATCACACTCATGAAGTTTCAGCAAATAATGGGCAAAGCCAAATAAGATTGGCTTATAATGACTTCTTATATGATGCCAATAAAGGAAAGTAGAAACATAACGTTAACTAAATACCCCATAACTTCCCTAACATGAAAGTAATGAAATAGATGACATAGACAATAGAGACCGGCTTATGAAATGTTAATGAATATAGTGTAAAGAATGACTCACTATAAGGTAGGGAAACCATTCCTTAGTCCTTGGATTACTTACATCGATTCATTGTAGGTATGGGACTATAATGAATCATTACACTTGTAAGTAAAACATAGGACCAAAGTAATTATTGAACTACATAACAAGAAGAAGAAAAAGACTAAAAAATAATAAAGTGTAAAAAATGGAGCTCTCGGGTTAGGAAGATCAAGGAAGATCAAATTTTCAAATCTTCGCTCGAGTTGTTCTAAAATTATTTTGATGATACTAATGTCTTGTAATCATATAGAAAATGAGTTGTGTTCTTTGAATGCATTAAAATACATCATGTTCATACCACAATTCACAACTAACGAATTAGGAAAGTCTAATGACTAGACTTTCCAGAAATGGCATGTTGCTTAGAAAGAGCTTTTTTTGATCATGCGTAGCTTTATATGTATGTGTGCATACACCCATACTTAGTACAAGTGGTGTACTAACCCCCTACTATTTACTATTTTATAAGTGTAGGTCAGAGGGTAGATTGATGTCACTTGCAGCAGTTTCGACTTCAGCGTTTTCTCTAGACCATTTGGTAGGTCCTCCTAATTTCGAGGATGCTACACGCATTAGTCCAGCTTTAGATATAGACATAGCTAGTGGATGTTTTCCCTAGCGTTTATTTCATACTTTCATTTCGTAGCTTTGTAATAAGGCCGTATTTGGCAAACTATTTATGATATATTCATCTTCTATTTCAAATTGACTCTTAAGATAGATGGTTGTTCTTTATGTTGAGCTTAGTATATGATTAAACTATGTAACTACTATATGAAGTCTATGTATACTTCATACATTTAAAAAGTTTCAAATTTTCCGCAAATTTAAATAGATGAATGTGATGAATGCAAGATGAGGCTTGTCTGCGACCTCTGAGAGGTCAACAACGCCGGTGGCGATTCGGATTTTTGAATTTGGGTCGTGACAAACTTGGTATTATAGAATAAGGTTAAATTACCTAGTATCTAAAGCTCAACACAACCACGTCACGTAGTTTCTAGATTATGGTTGTGAAGCGCGCCACAATCATGACTTAGAGACTACTCGATGATAGGAAATTCTCCCTTCTTCTACTCTTTATCGTGCCACGTAGAGTGGTGCATTTTATGTCATTTTAAGGATCTAACTCTGTTCCTGTGTGTACGTGTAGAAAATGAACACAAGGATAAATGCCACGAGGAGAGTTGAGGAAGCAGCTGCGGAAGGGAATCAAGCTCCTCCTCAAACCGTAGCTGCTGCTGAACAAGTGCCTGTCAACCTAGATGGGTTGACAGATTGTGAAGTGAGGAATGCTTTGCTACAGATGGCACAGACTATCACGACTCAAGCTCATGCCATCACGGCTCAAGCCACGAGAGAGGGTGCTCCTAGAGAGAACACGAATTCTAGTACCATGACGAGCAGGCTGAGGGACTTCACCAGGATGAATCCCCTAGTGTACTATGGGTCCGAGGCCAGCGAGGATCCTCAGGAGTTTGTAGACGAGGTCCACAAAATTATGTGTGCCTTGGGAGTGGATGAGGAAGCAAAGGCTGAGTTGACTGCTTATCAACTCAAGGATGTGGCACAAGTTTGGTACTGGATGTGGGCTGATGGCCGAGCTAGAGGAGATGTTCCGATCACTTGGGATGTTCTCAAGACTGCCTTTCTGGAGAGGTTCATCCCAAAGGAGCAGAGAGAAGCCAAGGTTGAATAGCTTATCAACCTAAGACAAGGAGGTATGTCTTTCAAGGAGTATTCCTTGAAATTTGTGAAATAGTCAAAGTAAGCTTCTTCTCTAGTGGCAAATACCAGGGAAGGGATGAGCAGATTCGTTACTGGCGTATCTGAGGATCTGGTAGAAGATTGTCGGGCAGCCATGCTGCATGACAATATGGATTTGGGAAGGTTGATTGTGCATGCTCAACAAGTGGAGGAGAGTCGCCGTAAGAGAAAGGTTCACGAAGGCAAGAAGCCTAAGGCCGCGGACCAGCCTAGTTCGAGCTCGGGTAGGGGCTCATTTGGAATCCAAAACAGGCCTAAGTTCAAGAGACACTCAGGTAACTCCGCTTTTTCAGGTAATTCAAGAGCTAAGGTGAGTAAGTCTGGCCCCAGAAATGGCAATGACCGTAACGTCCAGCGAACCAACAGGCCTAGTGGTAAGTGTGGGCGTTCGTATGGAGGTGAATGTTTGGTAGGTACTAACATTTGTTTCGGGTGCGGAAAAAGTGGACACATGGTTCGAGATTGTCCTGAAGTGAGTAATCAAGCCAAGGTATATTCTCAGCCTCGGCCGAATACTAATGCTTCAGCCGAACCTCGCAGGAGGAACATGTTCTATGCGCTGAAAGGTAGAGAAGAGCAAGAGAAGTCAGCTAATGTAGTCATGGGTACGTTGCATGTCTTTACTCTCCCTGTGTATGCATTATTAGATACATGATCTACTCTATCATTTATCACTCCATTGATAGCTAGTAGATTTGATGTGCTTCCTGAAATCTTGCATGATGCAATTTTAGTAAGTACTCCCATAGGGGACGGCATTAGAGCTGAGAAAGTGTACAAAAATTGCCCAATTCACGTCCTTGATAGAGTCACTCACGCTGATCTAGTGGAGCTAGCCATGCTCGATTTTGACATAATATTGGGTATGGATTAGGTTCACAAGTGTTATGCCACAATAGACTGTCGAAACAGGGTAGTGAGGTTTCACTTTCCAAATGAGTTAGAACTGGAATGGGAAGGGCGTGGTTCAAGTCCAGTGGGCGAAATTATTTCAAACTTAGAGGACAATAAGCTGATAGCTAAGGGGTATTTATACCAGTTAGTTAGAGTCCATGACTTAGATCAAGAAGTCCCTTCCATAGATTCTGTGCCAATAGTGAATGAGTTCCCAGATGTCTTTTCGGAGGATTTACCAGGAGTCCCTCCTGAACGTGAGATTGACAATGGTGTTGATTTAGATCCCAACACCAAGCCAATTTCTATTCCCCCGTATAGGATGGCACCAGCTGAACTCAAAGAGTTGAAGTTGCAGTTAAAAGATCTACTTGAGATGGGATTCATCCAGTCGAGCATATCCCCATGGGGTGCTCCACTGTTGTTCGTAAAGAAAAAGGATGGAACCCTTAGAATGTGCATCGATGATCGGCAACTCAACAAAGTCACTATAAAGAATAAGTACCCTCTTCCCAGAATCGACGATCTGTTTGACCAACTCCAAGGTTCAAGTTTCTTTTCCAAGATAGACCTTCGGTCAGGCTACCATCAGCTTAGAGTGAGGCGAGAAGACGTCCCTAATACGGCTTTTCATACTAGATATGGGCGCTATGAGTTTCTGGTCATGTCATTCGGTCTCGCTAACGCACCAACCACGTTTATGAACCTTATGAATAGGGTCTTCCGTAAGTACCTTGATTCCTTCGTCATAGTATTCATAGATGACATTCTCATATACTCTAAGTCTAAAGAATAGCAGGGAGTACACTTAATAAAGACATTGCAAGTACTCAGAGAACATCAACTGTATGCAAAGTTCAGCAAATGTGAATTCTGGATGATATCAGTGACCTTTCATGGTCATGTTGTGATCGACCAAGGTGTTGAAGTTGATCCTAAGAAGGTTGAGGCAGTGAAGAATTGGCCGAGACCCCTTACTCCTACAAATATTTAGAGTTTTCTGTGTTTAGCCAATAATTATCGCAGGTTTGTGGATGGGTTTTCCCTTATTGCTGCACCATTGACCATATTGACAAAGAAGAAGGTGAAGTTTGAGAGGTCCGAGAAATGTGAAAAGAGTTTTAAAGAACTAAAGGACCGACTCACTTCGACCCCAATATTGACATTGCCGAGAAGTGGTGAGGGGTACGTGGTTTATTGTGATGCTTCCCGAGTAGGTTTGGGATGTGTTCTCATGCATAATGGTAGGGTGATTTCATACGCATCAAAATAATTGAAAATCCACGAAAAGAACTACCCTACTCACGATCTTGAACTATCCGCGATTGTCTTTGCGTTGAATTTGTGGAGACATTATTTATATGGTGTACATGTTGATGTGTATACTGACCATAAGAGTCTTCAGTATGTATTCACGCAGAGGGAGTTTAATCTTTGTAAGAGTAGATGGCTAGAACTTCTTAAGGATTATGACATGAGTGTGTACTACCACCCAGGTAAGGCCAACGTGGTGGCTGATACATTGAGCAGACTGAGCATGGGAAGCGTTTCACATATTGATGATGAGAAGAAGAAGCTGGTTAAAGAGGTGGAGCAATTGGCAAGATTGGGTGTACGGCTGACAGATGCACCAAGTGGGGGTGTTTCGGTTCACTCAAGTTCCGAATCCTCATTTGTTGTAGATGTTAAAGCCAATCAACACCTTGACCCAGTACTCATGGACTTGAAAGACTCGGTATTGAGTAAGTTGAATGAGTCATTCTCTTTAGGTAGAGATGGCGTGCTCAGATATCAGAAAAGATTATGTGTGCCCAATGTGAATGATTTGAGGTCAAGTATTTTGGCAGAACCTCATGGTTCCCGATAATCCATCCATCCAGGTGCCACCAAAATGTAACAAGACCATAAAGTGCTCTATTTATGGGAAGGCATGAAGAGAGATATCTCTAAATTCGTGGAGGAGTGTCCGAACTGCCAACAGGTTAAGGCCGAACACCTTAATCCTGGAGGTCTCACTCAGAAGATTGAGATCCAACGTGGAAGTGGGAGGCTATCAATATAGATTTGGTGGTTGGTCTGCAAAATACTAGGAAACTACATGATTCCATTTGGGTTATTATTGACAAAATGACCAAGTCGATCACTTCATACCTGTGAAGTCTACCTACAAGGCCTAAGACTATGCCAAGCTTTATATAGATGAGATAGTGAGATGGCATGGGATTCCTCTATCTATTATTTCGGACAGAGGGGCTCAATTCACTTCTCATTTTGGGAAATCTTTCTAGAAAAGTTTGGGTACACAGGTGAAGCTTAGTACTGCTTTCCATCCGTAGACAGATGGGCAAGCAGAACATACAATCCAGACCCTTGAATTAGTTCTTATGTTGGCTAATTGAATTACATTGGGATGATGAACCGAATTGTGTTGATCTATGGGTTGATGGTAAGGCCCATATTAGTGAACTATGGAGAAGTATTGGTAAGTCTTGATTATCCTAATCCTTACTTCAAATTGTGAATTAATTGTCATCAAGTGATAAGGTTGTCTTGAAGTATTCCTTGCTTAAGGTGATAGGTTCGTATGATGATTGAATTGAAATGCTTAGGTTGGTTCTGAGGTTGCCTAGGAGTACATGATATAGGGAAGTTGTTATGTAAAGATGTGCCCTATTGTGATGAGATGTGTAAGGGCTAACTTCACCGATATGAATTGTTAATGAAAGGATTATTTTTGATGCAATTTTTATCGAGCTATGATGATGAATATACAAGGGTTTGACCCTATTATCTAAAATAATTGAGAAGATTAATAAAGTACTAAAGACTTCTCTAAATGGGGACTTAGCTTAGCCCCGAGCGAACTTGACAATGGGAGGTGATGACTTATACATTGAAGGAAAGAATCATCCTAAAGTTGCCCATGTGATGTTAACTCCCTTGTTTATGGGACATGTCATTTAAGGGATTTCCATGAGGAGCGGCCCACTTTACCTAATGGTATGAATAGTGATATCCACCTCTTAGTTCTTGAACTATGTTGCCACCATAGGATACTAGCTAGTGGATCCACCTAGATAGCTATGTTTACGTTAGGTTCTACCTTGGCCGATAGACCACCTTCCATCGGTGTAAGGTTTCATGACACCAGATTCCACATTTGCTAATGTGGTCTATGTCGGTTAAGGCAAGGTTTCCCTAAACTAAAATGAATGAATAAGATATAGACTAATCGAAGTAACTTGAAGGGTTTGGCTATAGCTTAGGTAGGGGTATGGGACTCTACCTACGCCTTGCACTAGTTTGCCTTGATAGGAGCTTTGAGAGGTCAATATTATGTATGTAAAGTAGTGATATAATGTAAATGACTTTGTACATTAAATAACATGCTTATGAGTATAAGGTTGTTGCTTTTGGTTGAAGAAGAATGTTTTCATGAAATGGGAGAGTATGCTAGGTAAGGATAATTGCTAATTGTAGTCTTGATAGGTTACTTGATTAAGTAAGAGTCATGGGAATTTACTTGATCATTGCACTTGTGACTTTATGAAGGGTATAGTTAGTATGCTTTGCTTTGCTTTGCTATGCTTCACTCGTATACATGTTTTATAATGATTTTTCTTAAATGTCCTTTTCTATGTATATTTGATTGGTAAGTGGATATATGGTTCCATACTTAGTATATGTGGAGTACTAACCCCATTTCTTTCCCTTTTTCCCAAACATTTTACGTTCGGGTCATTGAACTTGCTCCGAATTGCTTGAAAGGAAGACTTGGATCTCTTACCATCCAAGTGGTAGGTCCTCATTCTCCTGAGGGCCTTGCCGATATCTTACTCCTATGTTACTTAGTTACTATAATCCTGTATTGACTCTATTACTCATTTGAGACGATGTTGTCTATAGCCTATATGTGGCTTCTTGTATTGATGTAGGGCTATACCCAAGATTTATTGTCTTTGATAGATGGTTTATGAGATGAGACGGCTTTTATGATTATTATTCTTTACTATATAAATGGGTGAAATAAAAGTAGAAGACTATGTAATCTTCGTATATGAACAAGTCTATGTATACTTGATATAAATACGATTATATGTATGTAGAGGTCTATGTAAACCTCCGAGTAGTTATAGATAAAAAGTTTTAAATTCCTTCACATTTTTAATCGATGAATGCTATGACAAGGCTAAGAGGCTTGTCTTAGTCCTCAAAGAGGACGACGACCCCAGTTACGTCTAGGGGGTAAACCCGGATGTGACAAACTTGGTATCAGAGCATGAGGTTGAATATCCTTGATGTTAACGTCTCTCTCAACCACGTTATATAGGTTTGTATTCATAATTGTGAAGCGCGCCACACTTATGAATAGGAACTTATTTGATTCTTAGGAATCACTCTCATTGTTGGAAATCCATATCGTGCCTCTAGAATGTACGTCGTATATGTATTCGCCTAAACCTTGTGTTTTGGTTATAGGAAATGAATACTAGAAGGAATGCAGCCAGAAGACTTGAGGAGGAGATTGCTGCTGCGGGAATCCCTCCCCGTGGTGATCCAGTTCCTCCCCTTGAAGAGATTGCTGCTGATGATCAGGTTCCCGTTGATCCTCCACCTATGGAAGAGGCTCAGATGAGGGCTATTCTTGCTCAAATGGCTCAAGCCATGACTACTCAAGCTCAAGCCGCAACGGTGCAATCTCAAGCCATGACTGCCCAAGCTAATAGGGATTTGGCACCTAGAGTTCATGAGCAAACTATGGCTTCCCGACTTAGGGACTTCACCCGAATGAATCCTCCTATCTTCTATGGGTCTAAGGTTGATGAAGACCCTCAAGAATTCATTGATGAGGTTTATAAGATTTTGTGTGCTATGGGGTTGTCTTTTAGTGAGAATGCCGAGTTGGCCTCATACCTGTCACGACTGAGATCTAGACCCCAGACGAGACCGGCGTCGTTGACCTCAGAGGTCGCAGACAAGCTTGCTTACGTCATTCTTACTCTACATAGGTTAATTTTAGCGGAAAATTTGAAACTTTTTGTTTCTAAACATTGCTTACTAAACATTTCTAATGCATTCGTAATTTGTTCAATATCAACCATCTAACATTAAGAGATAATCAAATAAAAGAAATAGTTCAATAAATCTCAATTGTACAATTGCCAAAATGGCACCAATACATAGTCTGAATAAAATAGGAAAGAAACGCTAGTGGAACATGCTCCACTAGCTCAACTCTAAAACTAAGCTAGAACATAAAACAGTAGCATCCTCGAAAGCATGAGGACCTACCAACTCCGGATGATGCTGGATGTCCGGATAACTGCAACGATGATCCTGCAGCTCTATCGTCCACCTGTGCCTGCACCTAAAATAGTAGAGTTTGTATGGGGTTAGTACACACTTGTACTAAGTATGGGTATATGCAAGCACACACCAAGGACATGCATGAGAAAGAATAGCTCTTTCCTAACAACGTGATTTTTAGAAGTCAAGTCAGTAGACTTGCCAAATTGGGATTAGGAAAGTTTCCAAATTTGGATTAGGAAAGTAAATGATCTTTCCAAATTTGGATTAGGAAAGTCAGTGAGCTTTCCAGATTTGGAATAGGAAAGTTATGCCATGAGAATAACATACATCATCATACTTTTCACATATACTCACAGCACATAACATTTACACATAGCACATATCATATAACATACAGTACATTTTACATGTAGCACATAACTTCATTCATATCATTCATTCATATGCCATGAGACCTTGGAATCATGGACTTGACATTAAGACATCCCAGAAATGAGGGCTCAACATATGGGACCTCAACTAGGGAGTCTTCATTAGCAAACACAGAGTCTGCTTCATTCATTCATACGTACTTCATTTCATTTCGTTCATAGTCCAGTGTAACCACCAGTTATACCTAGGATGTAGTTTAAGACTTTCATTAGGTTCGTTGTACAATGACCAAGAATGACCTAATGTCATTAGTTGAATCTAACTCATCTTTTGATTATCCTATCCTAACACCTTTGGTATCATTCATTTCATTATGTGCATCATTTGAGGCTGGCCTCATTCATTCATTGGGAACTTTAACTTTAACCGACATAGATCATGTGAGCATCATGAAATCCAGTGTCTCCCCCACACCGAAAAGAGGTGGAATCACCGGCCATAGTGATCCAATAACATGATCCCTATTTGGCAGTATAGGTTCGAAGACTAGGAGATATAAGGAGACCCATACCCGGCAAGCTGGACAGTCTCATCTCATGAGAGTTACGTGAACCTCCGCCCTTCCCGAAAGAAGGCATCACCACTCATAGCTAGTCTATCAGTGCTCAGTATAAAGTTCCATTACATTCATCTCATACGTCATGGAAGATGGCTTCTAGTATGAGGACATCATAGCTCATTAGATGATTTCTCATCTCATCATTCGTATTGAGTGTGTTAAGCTCAATACTCTCATTAGAGTGTTCATAGAGACTGGTCTCTTCATTATCTTACACTCTCTTAGGTGAGTACGTATTGGTAACATTTACTTAGGATCATTTGAGATTGCTCTCATCATTTACATTAGCCTCATATCATGTTGTCACCACATTCATCATTATTAGCACCTCTACTTTTCATAGTTATTCACCTCTTATTACTTAACCCTTCTAGGGTTTCATTATTTCATTGTTCATTTCATCATTTCATTGTTCATCCCATCATATGACAATGCACTTGGCCATTTAGTGTATTTGACACTCATACTTAACCCTTCTAGGGTTCATCATTTCATTTCATACATCTTAAGTTCACTTACTTTTGAACGTATGTTAGACTTATGTGTCTATACATACAAGCCATGAGGCTTCATTCGTAGTTCATTATCTGACTCATACATTCCTAAGATTTTATAGTACAAGACTTATGTATCTTATATACCAAGATCTTGATTTCGATCTAAGTAGATGGCATTATTCTTGGATGATTTGTTCACGTATGACTTATGTATCAAACGGAAGTTTGGGTAAGGAATCCCAAGTCTTGAATCAATTGTATATCATTTATATTTTTAATTGATTTTATTCTAATATTCATAACATTTTAACTCTAAGTCAAATCACAATATTAACATTGAAGGATTACTATTCTATTTAACCTTTTTCTTGAATTGGCCGATGGGTTGTGGGTTTCGAGCCCCCACAACTCCATTTTCATTTTTCATTAACATAATATTCTCCCATTTCGCCTAAACCAAGAGGTTGTGGGATCAAACCCCCAGAGCCTCTTTTATTTTTACTCTTTAATTCGCCCAAGTAGGGAGGTTGTGGGTTCGAACCCCCACAGCCTCCTTACTTTTAATTAATTTTTGCTAGGGCTGTGAGGTGGTGGGTTCGAACCCCCACAGCCCCATATATATTTTTCTTTCTTTATTTTCGCTAGGATGAGGGCATTGGCAGTGAGGTCATGGGATCGAACCCCCACAGCCTCACTTGCTTTATTAAATTATTTTCGCCTCCTCTAGTTCCAGCCTTGAGGTCGTGGGTTTGATTCCCACGCCTCACATCTTTTATTTTCTTTATTCTCCCTCTTCCTTGCTTCCCACAAGTCATGTGTTCGACTCCCCCCATCCCCATTTTTTCTTTTATTAATTTCGTGGGCAGCAGCTAAGGGGTTCGAATCCCCTTAGCCCCAACACATTTTTCTTTTAAAATTTCAGCCTTGAGGTCATGTGAGGTCTTGGGTTCGATTCCCCTTGACCTCACCTATTTTAATCCCTTTTAAAACCCTTTCAAAGTCTCCAGAAACTGCCCAAATTTAACATCAAAATCTGGAAATTTTGATTACCATTTTGCAGCCTATTTTTCTCCACTTTTTAACGTTAAAAATTCATGCATTTGGAGTAGTGTTTAGTGAGTCCTTTAGGTGCATTTTCATGGACATATTCGGCCAAGAATTTTTCATTAAATTCAGCCACATGACACTTAAATGAACATCATCATTTACATAAGTTTATACACTTAAAATGAGAACCAAAACCATATCAAACTTGAAGCCATAAATCAAAACTCATTCACAGTAAGTTTACAGTAAACTTTTTCACATGCACACACATATTTTCGGCAACAAAGCTTGTCATTCATATGATTCCAAATACATGTTCATGTACATATTCATCACGAAAACACATTGCAACACCTAATTTCTACCAGCAAACATACCAACCTATGATTTGATGGGAGCTAAGGACAGGGATATGCAACGGGGAACAACTTAGTTTTCGGATTAAAATCGTCTCAGTC
This sequence comes from Solanum sitiens, assembly GCA_016801875.1. Taxonomy (NCBI): domain Eukaryota; kingdom Viridiplantae; phylum Streptophyta; class Magnoliopsida; order Solanales; family Solanaceae; genus Solanum; species Solanum sitiens. The sequence continues at coordinate 1,651,419 of JABWTJ010000375.1, read as the reverse complement.
CTAAGGGTCTCTTGGGAAAGGGACCAACAGTAAGAAGACCCATACCTTAGTTTCCTTGTTCAAACACGAATTTGCTGCCCAAAAAAACCTCTCCACAAATCAGTCCAAGCTTTCTCAATCGTCCACACTACTCGACAACCACCTCTCTTTGCTTTATCGTTTGGTTACTTGTTTTTCTTAAATATTTCGTGTGAGTTCTTCAAGTGTGAAGAGCTCTTGATAATTTTTCAGTTCTTCACCTTCCTTTGGCAGAGAGAAACGTGAGAGTAATTGAAAAAAGTGAGAGAGATATCGTGAGAGAGAGTGAGAGAGGTTCCTTAGGATTAGGACTCTAGTTGAGACTTAGTCAAAATAAGACATCTTAATTAATAAATAATTAATAATAAAAATCTGATTTTCCTTTTTCTTAAATCAGCCAATAATTATTAATTAATTAAATTAATTTATCCATTTAAATAAAAGCAAGTTAAATCATTGCTTCCACCTAGGTTCGAACCCGGGTGGAGCAAGACTTCACTTCAAGAGCTCAATTTCGGCTCTCTCTCCCCAAATTGCCCCTCCATCTTATTAAATAATTAATTATTTATATATTTAGGGTAATTACGATATTACCCTTAGCCTGGTAAAAAACCATTTTACCCGTAGACCCTCAAAACTTAAAATTTCTTCTTTTTAAGTCCGGTAAAGACTCCTTCGATTAAATCTTCATTTTCGAGAGCCCTACTTGGTTGGTTCCAACCTTTCCAAGCTCAACTAACTCCCCAAGTTAGTTCGCTTGGTTGTCGTAAGGGTTCTGAGGTCTGGTTCTACGCGAATCAGTCTGTGCAAACCTTGGTCTAATCGCAGGCATTCTTGACAACCTAAGTCTTGATCCTGTTCATTTTTAGGGTTGTTACAATACCAACTCAAGGATGTGGCTCAGACATGGCATGTGCAATGGAAGGACAATAGGCCACTTCAAAGTGGGCCAGTGACTTGGGAGTTGTTCAAAAAGGCTTTCCTTGATAGGTTCTTCCCTAGAGAGATGAGAGAAACTAAGGTGGTGGAGTTTATCAATCTCTGCCAAGGAGAAATGAGTGTTCATGAGTACTCTTTGAAGTTCATTCAATTGGATAAGTATGCTCCTTCCTTGGTCTCCGATCCTAGAGACGAGATGAGTCGATTCGTGACAGGTGTGTCGGATTATTTGCAACAAGAATGTCAATCGGCTATGCTTCATGATAACATGAATATTGGTCATCTCATGGTGCATGCAAAAAGGATTGAGGAGGCTAGAGCAAAAAGGAAGGATAAGGATAAGGACTTAAGAAGGACAAGGTCTTTTGAGAGTGGAACTATTAAAGATAGGTTTGGAATTCAAGACAAGCCTAGATTTATGAAGAGGTTCTCAAATCAAGTTCCATCCAAATTTCCCAAGACTAGGGATACTGAAGCCCCTAGACCAAAAGTTGCAAAGGGAAAGGGTGGAAACTCATCTAATGAGAAGTCTACTTGTGCTAAGTGTGGAAAGAAACATTATGGTGAATGCTTGATCGGAACGGGGAATTGCTTTAGTTGTTGAAAGAGTGATCACAAAGCTAGGGACTTCCCTAACATAAGGAACCGAGAAAGGAATGTGCAAAAGCAAGCAAGTGAGGCTCCTAAGAAGAACCATTTTTATGCACTTCGTTCGAGAGATTACCAAGAGGCCTCTCCCGATGTGGTGACCGGTATGTTACAAATCTTTGCTATTGATGTGTATGCTTTTCTTTATCTGGGTGCTACTTTGTCTTTCGTTACTCCCTTAGTAGCTAAGAAGTTCAGTACTTTACCCGATGTGTTACATGAACCTATTTTGGTGTCTACTCCGGTGGGTGAGTCGGTTGTAGCAAAAAAAGTCTATCAAAATAGTCCTATTTCTATGCCCCATAGAGTTTCTCATGTAGATCTAGTTGAACTAGACATGCTTGATTTTGACGTTATTTTGGGTATGGACTGCTTAAATGCTAGCTTCGCTTCTATTGATTGTAGAACTAGAGTTGTGAGGTTTAGTTTCCCAAATGAACCCGTTTTTAAGTGGAAGGGTGGAAACTCTCTTCCAAGAGGTCGTTTCATATCATGTTTAAAAGCGTGTAAAATGATCTCAAAGGGGTGTCTTTATCATATTGTGAGAGTCCAAGAAGTCGATTCCGAAGTTCCTCCTATTGAGTCGGTCCCCGTGGTGAGTGAATTTACGGAGGTCTTTCCTGATGACCTTCTCGGCATTCCTCCCGAACGGGAAATCAATTTCGGTATTGATTTGCTATCGGAAACAAACCCTATCTCTATTCCTCCTTATAGAATGGCTCCGGTCGAGTTAAAGGAGTTGAAGGCGCAACTTAAAGATTTGCTAGACAAGAGCTTTATAAGGCCTAGCATTTCTCCATGGGGTGCTCTGGTTTTGTTCGTGAAAAAGAAGGATGGGTCCTTGAGAATGTGTATTGACTACCGCCAAGTCAACAAGGTTACTGTCAAGAACAAGTATCCTCTTCCTCGGATTGATGATTTATTTGATAAACTCCAAGGAGAGAGTTACTTCTCCAAAATTGACTTGAGGTCAGGGTATCACCATCTTAGGGTGAGAAATGAAGATGTTCCAAAGACGGCCTTTCAGACTCGGTTCGGGCATTATGAGTTCGTGGTTATGTCCTTTGGTCTCACAAATGCTCCGGCGGCGTTTATGGACCTAATGAATAGGGTGTTTCAAAGTTACCCTGATGCATTCTTATTGTATTTATCGATGATATCTTGGTGTATTTGAAGAATGAGGTTGATCACATGGGTCATATAAGGGTGGTATTGCAAACCCTTAAAGAGCATAAATTGTTCGCCAAGTATAGCAAGTGTGAGTTTTGGTTGAGATTGGTAGAGTTTCTTGGGCACATCATCTCTAATGAGGGAGTTGAGGTAGACCCAAGGAAAACTGATGCGGTAAGAAACTGGCCTAGACCCTTGACCCCAACTAACATTAGGAGTTTCTTGGGTATAGCAGGCTATTATCTAAGGTTTGTAGAAGGTTTTTCATCCATTGCATCTCCATTCACTTCATTAACCCAAAAAGGTAAAAAGTTTGAGTGGTCGGAGACCTGCGAGAAGAGTTTCCAACTGTTGAAAGATAGGCTTACTTCAGCTCCAGTATTAACTTTACCGGAAGGTTCTAAAGGGTTCGTTGTGTATTGTGATGCATCCCGCATAGGTTTGGGGTGTGTGATTATGCAAAATGGGAAGATGATTGCCTATGCTTCACGGCAACTTAAGGTTCATGAGAGAAATTACCTCACTCATGACCTTGAATTAGCGGCCGTAGTGTTTGCTTTAAAAATATGGAGACATTACTTGTATGGTGTCCATGTGGATGTTTTCACCGATCATAAGAGTCTTCAATATGTGTTTACTCAAAAAGAGTTGAATCTCCGACAAAGAAGGTGGTTAGAATTGTTGAAGGATTATGATATGAGTGTCCTATATCACCCCGGCAAGGCCAATGTGGTGGCGAATGCTCTAAGCCATTTGACTATGGGTAGTGTGTCCCATTTTGATGATGATAAGAAAGAATTAGTGAAAGATGTTCATGGTTTGGCCAGATTGGGTGTTCGTTTAGAGAGTTCTCTAAATGGAGGTGTCATGGTTCATCATAGCTCTGAATCATCATTGGTGGTTGAGGTAAAGTCCAAACAACACCTTGATCAACTATTGATGGAGTTAAAGGAATCTGTTCTTGGCAAGATGAATGAGTCCTTCTCCTTAGGAGGAGATGGTGTGTTGAGGTACCAAGGGAGGTTATGTGTTCCTGAGGTTGATGGATTGAGGGATCGGATCCTTGATGAAGCCCATGGATCCCACTATTCCATCCATCCGGGTTCTACTAAGATGTATCATGACCTTCGAGAAATATATTGGTGGGAAGGTTTGAAGAAGGACATAGCGAAACTTGTTGCTAAGTGTCGAAATTGCCAACAAGTGAAGGCGGAACATCAAAATTCGGGTGGCTTACTACAAGAGATCCAAATTCCTACTTGGAAGTGGGAAGACATTAATATGGACTTTTTGGTAGGATTGCCTCGGACTCAAAAGTCATATGATTCTATATGGGTGATTGTGGATAGATTGACTAAGTCCTCTCATTTTATTCCCATCAAATCTACGTATTCGGCGCAGGATTATGCGAAGATCTTCATAGATGAGATTGTGTGTCGCCATGGTATCCCATTATCCATCATTTCAAATCGGGGTGCACAATTCACTTCTAGGTTTTGGAAGTCTTTCCAAAAAGGTTTGGGTACTAAGGTGAAATTGAGTACCGCCTTTCATCCTCAAACGGATGGTCAAGCGGAACGCACAATTCAAACTCTTGAAGATATTCTTAGAGCTTGCATTATTGATTTTAAAGGAAGCTGGGATAAGCACTTGACTTTGGTGGAGTTTGCGTATAATAATAGTTTTCACTCTTCCATCTCCATGGCTCCTTATGAAGCCTTGTATGGTAAGAGGTGTAGGTCTCCTATAGGATTGTTTGAAGTTGGTGAATCATCGATATTTGGTCCCAACTTTATTTATAGGACATTGGAGAATGTGCATATCATAAGAAATAGGTTACAAAGAGCCTATAGTCGACAAAAGTCCTATGCCGACAATAGAAGGAGGGATTTGGAGTTTGAAGAGCGTGACAAGGTGTATTTGAAGATTTCACCTATGAAGGGTGTGGTAATATTTGGCAAGAAAGGGAAGTTGAGCCCTCGTTACGTGGGTCCCTATGAGACCTTGGAAAGGATTGGTAAAGTTGCCTATCGTTTAAAGCTACCTAATGATTTAGCTTCGGTTCATCCGGTTTTCCATGTCTCTATGTTAAAGAAGTGTGTCGGGGATCTCGAGTCAATTCTTCCTGTTGAACGCCTTGGAGTCAAGGATAACCTTTCTTATGAGGAAGCTCCGGTTCAAATCCTTGATAGGCAAGTAAAAAGGTTGAGGAACAAGGAGGTGGTTTCCGTAAAAGTGTTATGGAAGAACCACCTAGTTGAGGGTGCAACATGGGAGGCCGAGGCCGACATGAAAACCCGTTATCCTCATCTTTTTGATGATTAAGGTTAGCCATTCTCTCTAATGATATGAATATGATAGACATTATGTATCCTTGATATTTTGGTGAAGTTTCTTAAAAAAAATCCTAGTTTTTGAGATTTCACAATGAAGTCACTGTAAGATGAGCTTAAATAAATTTGAAATTTGTCCTACTTCTTGCATATTTGAGTCAAGTCGTGTATGTGATATAGTGAATCCTTTTGGATGTTATATTAAGCATATTGATAAGATGAACTTTGTGCTAAGTGACTTGTATATCAACTGATTGAGCTTATATATGTTGTGAGTAGAAAGTATATCATGAGGAAACTTTGAGATTATGTATGAAAATTTTTGTTTTGAAGTGTTTTATTGAAATGATATGATTCATGTTAATTGAATATTGTGAATTGGTTGAGCTGCTAGTCTTGAGTCTATTCCCTCATTTAAAGAGTGTTTAGTGTCATACGGGGACGAATGTTCCTAAAGGGGGGATAATGTAACATTTCCGAAATCCCCAAGTCATGTGATAAGACTTAAATAGGCTCCTTAAGTTCTAAACCATTGTTTCTATCCAAATTATGCGTAGATGGAGTCATTGAAGTACTTTGGAACCAAAACGTCCATAATGTCCGGTAAGTTGGTTCATAAGAGGGCTATAGTGTCCTTTTAGTTTGATCAGGTTAAAGAGTCGGAATTTAGTAAAAGTTTGTAACAATAGGTGTAACACATAGTGTGGGATGGTTTCATTTTGGAAAAAATCACGGTACGACTCTCTAAGGATCAATTAAGGACCCTCGAGGAGGACCCTTGAGACAGTAGGCCACGACGGACTCAATGACAGGGCGTCATAGGCGCGACGGGGCGTCGAGGCCACCGTCATGCCAGCCTTATCTGCTGGGAAGAAAGCCTATGCATGCACAGTCTCTGACCAGCGCGACGGACGTGCAGGACGGAGGAGGGCCTGTCCGTCACGCCCACGACGGCGCGTTGTCGGGAAGCCGTCGTGGAGGGCCTGTAGTGTTTCAGGGATTTAAGTTTTAGTTAATTATTTTATTAAGTATCTTACGGGGTAATTAGGGGATTAAGGAAATACTAATTAAGTGACTTAAGACCCCACAATAAGTACCCCAACCTTCATTAACCTAAACACAATTCTCCAAACAAAACTCTCTTCCTTTTCTCTACTTTCTCTCTCTATTCGAAGACTCCATTGAAGAATAGCTTGGTAAGATCATTAGGGGATTGTTTTAGCACGAATTCACCATTTAAAACATCATCAAATCTTAAGGTATGGGATCTAATTCACCTTTGAGATTCTTCCCTCAAGGGGCTCCTTCAATGGTTTTCCAAAAGTTGAGTTTCATATGGGTTTCATCCAATTTCGAATTTGATTATATGAATTGAGTTGTTTATGTATTCTTTGGGTTATAATGAATAGATTATCATGTATTGTAACTTGATTATGATAAATTGATGTAGTTTGGTCTAGATTGTGGGAGATGACCCTAACCCTTAACCCTAGGTATTGGGATTGATATGAATTTGGGTTGGATTGAAGTAATTGATCTAATTATTGTTTAGATCATCTTAAATGATTTTTATTACATCGATCATGAATCTATTGCGGTGAATTGAAGTTCTTCATGCCTATTTATTGAGTATTAAATCTAGGGTAAGAAGATAGACTTTGATATCATGCTACTAAGCTTTGATTTAGATTGCATTGTGGTATAGTGCTTCTCTTAAATTAGTTTTTATGTTGGCTAATTGAATTACATTGGAATGATGACCCGAATTGGGTTGATCTATGGGTTGATGGTAAGGCCCCTATTAGTGAACGATAGAGAAGTATTGGTAAGTCTTGATTATCCTAATCCTTACTTCAAATTGTGAATTAATTATCATCAAGTGATAAGGTTGTCTTGAAGTATACCTTGATTAAGGTGATAGGTTGGTATGATGATTGAATTGAAATGCTTAGGTTGGTTGTGAGGTTGCCTAGGAGTACATGATATAGGGAATTTGTTATGTAAAGATGTTCCCTATTGTAATGAGATGTGTAAGGGCTAACTTCACCTATATGAATTGTTAATGAAAGGATTATTTCTCATACAATTCTTATCGAGTTATGATGATGAATATACAAGGGTTTGACCCTATTATCTAAACTAATTGAGAAGATTAATAAAGTATTAAAGACTTCTCTGAATGGGGACTTAGCTTAGCACCGAGCGAACTTGACAGTGGGAGGTGATGATTTATCCATAGAAAGAAAGAATCATCCTAAAGTTGCCCATGTGATGTTAACTCCCTTGTTTATGGGATATGTCATTTAAGGGATTCCCATGAGGAGTGGCCAACTTTACCTAATGGTATGAATAGGGATATCCACCTCTTAGTTCTTGAACTATGTTGCCACCATAGGATACTAGCTAGTGGATCCACCTAGACTGCTATGTTTACGTTAGGTTCTACCTTGGCCGGTAGACCACCTTCCATCGGTGTAAGGTTTCATGACACCGGATTCCACATTTGCTCATGTGGTCTATGTAGGTTAAGGCAAGGTTTCCCTAAACTAAAATGAATGAATAAGATATAGACTAATCGAAGTAACTTGAAGGGTTTGGCTATAGCTTAGGTAGGGGTATGGGACTCTACCTACGCCTTGCACTAGTTTGCCTTGATAGGAGCTTTGAGAGGTCAATATTATGTATGTCAAGTAGTGATATAATGTAAATGACTTTGTACATTGAATAACATGCTTATGAGTATAAGGTTGTTGCTTTTGGTTGAAGAAGAATGTTCTCATGAAATGGGAGAGTATGCTAGGTAAGGATAATTGCTGATTGTAGTCTTGATAGGTTACTTGATTAAGTAAGAGGCATGGGAATTTACTTGATCATTCCACTTGTGACTTTATGAAGGGTACAGTTAGTATGCTTTGCTTTGCTATGCTTCACTCGTATACATGTTTTATAATGATTTTTCTTAAATGTCCTTTTCTATGTATATTTGATTGGTAAGTGTATATATGGTTCCATACTTAGTACATGTGGAGTACTAACCCCATTTCTTTAATTTTTTCACAAACATTTTAGGTTCGGGTCGTTGAACATGCTCTGAATTGCTGGAAAGGAAGACTTGGATCTCTTACCATCCAAGTGGTAGGTCCTCATTCTCCTGAGGGCGTTGCCGACATCTTACTCCAATGTTTAGTCGTTTGAGACGATGTTGTCTATAGCCTATATGTGGCTTCTTGTATTAATGTAGAGCTATTCCCAAGATTTATTGTCTTTGATAGATGGTTTATGAGATGAGACGGCTTTTATGACTATTATTCTTTACTATATAAATGGGTGAAATAAAAGTTGAAGACTATGTAATCTTCGTATATGAACAAGTCTATGTATACTTGATATAAATACGATTATGTGTATGTACAGGTCTATGAAAACCTCCGAGTAGTTATAGATAAAAAGTTTTAAATTCCTTCACATTTTTAATTGATGAATGCTATGACAAGGCTAAGAGGCTTGTCTTAGTCCTCAAAGAGGCCGCCGCCGCCGGTTACGTCTAGGGGGTAAACCCGGATGTGACAGTTGGAATGATAATTTGCCGCTGATAGAGTTCTCTTACAATAATAGCTACCATTCAAGTATTGGAATGGCACCTTTCGAAGCATTATATGGCCGAAGATGTAGATCTCCGATTAGCTGGTTCGAAGTAGGAGAATCGACCATCCTTGGCCCGAGATCATGCATGAGGCTATGGAAAAGGTGAAGATGATTTAGGATAGATTGGATACTACTTACAGTCGTAAGAAATCCTATGCAGATAAACGAAAGAGAGCTCTTGAGTTTGAGGTGGGTGATCAAGTCTACCTGAATATATCACCCATGAAAGGGGTGATGAGGTTTGGTAAGACAGGCAAGTTGAGTCTAATTTATGTAGGTCTTTATGAGATCTTGCAGCGAGTGGGAAACGTTGCATACGAGCTGAAATTACCTCAAGACTTGGCTTCTGTTCATCCAGTGTTTAACGTTTCTATGCTTAAGAAATGTCGAGGCGATACAGCATCCATCCTGCCTGTTGAGGGGTTAGGAGTTGATGAGAAACTTCCTTATGAAGATGTTCCAGTCGAAATTTTAGATCGCGAAGTGAAGCGGCTGAAGAAAAAGGAGGTTGCCACCACGAAGGTCCTATGGCGGAACCATCTTATTGAGGGAGCAACGTGGGAGGCCTAGGCCGATATGAGACCCCGCTACCCTCATTTGTTCAGTTCTTAAGGTTATATATTCTCTTCCTAAGTCTGGTTTATGTTTAAGAAAACTCTAAGTATAAGTGCTTTAGTCGATTAAGTGTGATAAGCCACTAATCGTATGTCATATAATAGCACTATGTGAGTTAAAATTAAGTCATGTTTGCATTTCATATTTCTCTTTTTGTGTTGCATAGACATGATTTTTGTATTGCATGAGTTGAGATGTGTATTAAGTTAATCTCAAATGTGAAGCTTCAGATAATCTTGAATGTTATGCATCATCCAAATAAGTGTGAATCAGATATTCACAAAAGAGAAAAGTTTAAGCATGATAAAGTAACTTTCAAAAATCACCCTCTTTTTTTAAATGATGTGTAAGTGTCATTCGGGGACGAATGTTCCTAAGGGGGAATAATGTAACATTCTGGAAAATCAAATGTCTAATGAAGATCCCAGTATGTCATTAAGAAAGCCTTTTAGGGGTAAATAGGCACCCCAATGTCCAATATTGAGAAATATTGGGCATAGTATAGAAAAATTGGCTAAGAGATATTAGCCAATTTTCTATATACGAATATGAAATATACTTTTTGGGTTGTCATACACCAATCCAAGTTTGATTTTTAAGGAATCTACTTGCAATGAAGACCCTAAGCTTATAAAATATATTTCGTCCAACTCACAAAACGGTATGAGGCATCCAAGTGTCAAGCCTAGATACCATTCCACATGACCATCTAATATGATCATGTAAATTAAGCAGTGCCCAAGGACATGGTGAGGGTCCTTGGGACAATAAGTGAGCATTCCCAAATGAGCCATCAAGATAAATTAGTTAGGAATATGCAGCAAACCCATGTGCAAGCACATGGGCTAATCGGCCGAGAGGAGGACCACGCGACAGCCAACCACTTTCTGTTAGGAGGTTAGAGACATGCGTGCATGGGTCCGTCAGTGTGGGGTACACTCTCCTAACAAATTCTATATCCTAACTAACCTAATCAACTAGATATCTAACCTAGGATCAATAAAAAACAACCAGCCAATGGACCCGACAACCTAAGACCTAGTCGGGTGACACCTAACTAACTTAACTAACTTAGGGACAACCTAGTACCTAACCTAGGATGGTCCAAAGTTGTTAGTTGTGGTCCTAGTGACTTAGGAGTGTTTTGGTAATTTCCCTAGGTCCCTTATTTAATTAATTAAGCAGATTAATTAAGTAACTTAGAGCCTTGGTCAAGCCGTGACACTTAGCCAATTTTTGGAATTGGCTAAATCAATGGTTCTCCTATGTCTAGTCAACTTAGGAGGGGTATTTTAGTAACTAACTAATTAATTTATTAATTAAGTTAATTAGTCTCAAGTTGAATAATTCAACATCAGTTCCTAAACCTAGGAATCCCGGTCAAAACACTTAGAATTCACGACCTAAGGTAGAACGCAAAAACGCAAAGAACGTAGAACGAGAAAAGGCTTTTTAGGAGATTTCAAGGTTTCTGCGCAACAATGTCTCGTCGTAGATTCAATCTACATAAGGTATGGGTTTCTCTCCTGGACTTCTTTCTCCAAGAGAACTTTCTTTCCAACGATTCAAAGATTTTTACAACTAGGGTTGATCCCGTGTTCTCGTCGAACTCCTTGTCCCTAATATCCTTTTCGATTCAATGTTGAATAGGTTAGAGATCATGTTGTTTGTATGTGGTTCTGTCTGATCTTATGTGTAATGTTCTTGAATTATAATGCCGAATGAACTATGAATTGAACTCGTTTGATGCTAAGGGTTCCTTACGTGAATTAAAGAATGATGTATTACTAAGATATGTTCAAAAATGTTAAGTGTGATGTGTGACATCTTAATGCATACTTACTGTGACTTTATGAAGATGTTATATTTATCAAATGTTAATATGATGCTGTCCAAAAAGCTTAAAAATGTAATGCCTAAAGTCATGAACTAAGATTGGCTTAAAAGATCTCCATGAAATCACGTTTGAATGAATTGCCTATCTTATGCCAACAATTTGGAAATAAATTGGTTATTTAATAGAATTGGCTACAACATTGCTTTCAAAGACTGATGGGAAGGTTGACCTACTAAAATGATGAGATTAGCTATGGTATATGCATGAAGTTAATTGAATTGTTCTTGTAAGTTAATCAAAGGTTAAAAGTTCAAGTGTAGTGAATGTTTGGCTTATGCGAATAAATTGGCCTACAACATTTTCTCCAAAATATGTAATAGAATTGGTTAATGATTCCATGAAATTATATTTGGATGAATGTTTGGCTTGTGCCAATAAATAGGTTATGAAGTCTATAGCCAATTATTTATGCCAATACTAATCATATGCCAATCTTGTGTAGTTAGAGTATAAAATGATATTATAAGCACTTCTAAAGTAACTCAATTAATACATAACCAAGGGCATGCCATTCATTCGGAAAACTCCCAACATGCTCTAAAAGAATGAACTATGAACACATGAAAATCATTGAATGAATTGCTCATCGTCCATAAACGATAATATGAAGCTACTACAGAAAAGTAAAGAAGTAACGTGAGTTATAACATAATTAAAGGGGTCTAAATTAAGTAAGTGACCAGAATGGGGTGTTAAAGGAAGTGAGAAAAGTCTTACTTACACCTAAGCTACTATGTTAAAATAATACTCACGAATGAAGGTGTTAGAATGTGTGAGACTAGTCTCATTAACACCTAAGGATGATATGTAAGGACAATTCACATTTCATCAATGTAAGGTAATGATGATATGTAAGGACAATTCACATTTCATCAATGTAAAGTACGGACGATATGTAAGGACAATTCACATTTCATCAATGTAAAGTAAGGATGACAAATCACCAAAAGAGTAAGTAAATCTTAATCTAGAAGTAACCTTCCATAATGCTTGAGTCAACTCTAAAAGATAAAGAAGATAATGAAAGTGAGCACAGCACTGATAGACTAGTTATGAGCATGTGCATGCACGTGTAAGTCTCATGAGACGAGGCTACCACCGAGGTGGATAAGTAGTCTCATTACGTCCCTAGTCTTCGAACTATGTCTAGCCAACATAGGAACTACCTAGTGGTTTCCACCTAAGCGAGCTAGGCATGTACGGTTTCATCTTGGCCGGTGATTCCACCCCTTTTCGGTATGGGGCATACAGTGGATTTCATGTTTAGCTCACATGATCTATGTCGGTTAATGCTCACGATATGTTCTTGGTTCACTATAGCCATGAGCCACTCCTTTTCGATGTGGAGTGAACACTTGAGATGGATTCGCCTTAGCCGGCGATCACCCCTTTTCGGTGTGGGGCAGACATTGGATTTCATGAGTAGCTCACATGATCTAGATTCATTTTAACCGGTGAATCACCTCTTTTCAGTGTGGGGAAGACACTGGATTTCATGTTAAACTCGCATGATCTTATTCCTAATGATGTCACTATGAAAGTGAGAAAGAATGATGATGATGTTCAAAGTGAGCAATGAAGAAGAGCATAAGAATGTCAATTGCCAATATCACACTCATGAAGTTTCAGCAAATAATGGGCAAAGCCAAATAAGATTGACTTATAATGACTTCTTATATGATGCCAATAAAAGGAAGTAGAAACATAACGTTAACTAAATACCCCATAACTTCCCTAACATGAAAGTAATGAAATAGATGACATAGACAATACAGACCGGCTTATGAAATGTTAATGAATACCTAGTGTAAAGAATGACTCACTATAAGGTAGGGAAACCATTCCTTAGTCCTTGGATTACTTACATTGATTCATTGTGGGTATGGGACTACAATGAATCATTGCACTTGTAAGTAAAACATAGGACCAAAGGAATTATTGAATTACACAACAACAAAAACAAAAAGACTGAAAAATAATCTCAGTATAAAAAATGGAGCTCTCGGGTTAGGAAGATCAAATTTTCAAATCTTCGCTCGAGTTGTTCTAAAATTATGTTGATGATACTAATGTCTTGTAATCATATAGAAAATGAGTTGTGTGCTTTGAATGCATTAAAATACATCATATTCATACCACAATTCACAACTAACGAATTAGGAAAGTCTAATGACTAGACTTTCTAGAAATGGCATGTTGCTTAGAAAGAGCTTTCATTGATCATGCATAGCTTTATGTGTATGTGTGCATACACCCATACTTAGTACAAGTGGTGTACTAACCCCCTACTATTTACTATTTTTATAAGTGTAAATCAGAGGGCAGATTGACGTCACTTGCAGCGGTTTAGACTTCAGCATTTTCTCCTGACCATTTGGTAGGTCCTCCTAATTTCGAGGATGCTACATACATTAGTCCAGCTTTAGATATAGACATAGCTAGTGGATGTTGTCCCTAGCGTTTCTTTCATACTTTCATTTCAAAGCTTTGTAATAAGGCCGTATTTGGCAAACTATTTATGATATATTCATCTTCTATTTTGAATTGACTCTTACTATAGATGGTTGTTTCGTTATGTTGAGCTTAGTATATAATGAAACTATGTAACTACTATATGAAGTCTATGTATACGTCATACGTTTAAAATGTTTTAAATTTTCCGCAAATTTAACTAGATGAATGTGATGAATGCAAGATGAGGCTTGTCTGCAACCTCTGAGAGGTCAACGACGCCGGTGGCTATTCGGATTCCTGAATCCGGGTCGTGGCAGTATCTTTTGGTCAACTTGTTGTAACGTGCTCAAATCCTTGGGAATCCATTAGAAGCGCTAGTGGGAGTGGTAGTATGGGATGCTACTTCCACATGGCACTTAGTGTAACCTAATAGTCCTATTGGAGGAGAGTACTTATGTGAAATTGTATGCTCGAGTCGGTCCACTGTAAGGTTTGGTGTGCTCACTGTAAAGTATTTCTTTAAGCTAAAGTTATGGAAATTCTTCTTTAAGTGTTAAATGATGCTTTTTATGTTGTTTGTACATAAGTTCATGAATGTTTTATTAAATTGGCATGAAAGCTTATTTTGCTAAAAAGTACATGTTTTTGCATATGCCATACTTAGTACATTGTTTGTACTAACCACATACTTTTATATACCTTATGAGTATAGGTTGTAAGTGTTTTGAAAGGTCGAAGTTGAAGCTTGGGAATTTGGTATGTCCTCATATATTCGCGGACATAGTTTGTGTTCCTAAATTTTCTATTAAGACTTAATTTGTATTTCCTTTTATTGTAAAGGGCCGTGTCCCTAAGATTCTAAGTTGTGTCTTTAAGTTGGGTTGTGACGACACAATTTCCTAGTATTTATGAAAAGACTTCTCTTATTTAATTATCATGAAAAGTTTTAATTCCGCACTACTTTTCATGCTTTATTTTATGAACGAGAGTTGAAGGGATTGAACGAGACCCAAAAGGGTCAAGTACGCCCTGCCACGATCCGAGAGTTAGCCCTAACTTCTAGGGGGTACTTTCGGGTCGTGACAGACTTGGTATCACAGCATAAGGTTTTTGGAAATAGTTTAAGGTCTAAAAGTCCGACAAGCCACATCTAGTAATATCTTGGTCATTGGTGTGAGTCGCGACACATCCATGGACAAGAGGCTATAGGATGCTAGAAGTTTCACTTTCTTCTCTATTCCAATATCATGCCTTAGAGTTGAGTTTATAAGGTGTCTTTTCTCAACCTCTTCTCTTTTTGTTTTTAGGACATGAATATGAGGAGATCGACCGCTAGAAGGGAGGAGGGTGGTGTATCTCATGAGAGGATCCCTCTCGGTGACCAAGTTCCTACTGTTGGCCTAGAGGAGGAAGAGAATGTGGAGGTTCCCCTTCAAGAACCTCAAGTGCCTCCGGAACCTCAAGGGCCTCAAGTGCCTCCTATGCCACAAGATCCTTTTATTGAGGGTGATATGACTAATGCGGAGTTGAGGGCTGCCCTTAGGTTGACCAAACTCATGATGGCTCAAGCTCAAGTCGTCAACAATCACTTTGTTGCCCAAGCTAATCAAGGAGATAGGCCCCAACCAAATGCTAGTACACCCGCCTCTAAAATTCGTGATTTCATGAGGATGAACCCTCCAACTTTTCATGGCACTAAGGTGGATGAAGATCCACAAGGCTTCATAGATGAGGTTTTTAACGTGGTAGATGCTATGGGTATGACCCCTAGGGAGAAAACAAAATTGTCCGCTTACCAACTTAAGGATGTTGCTCTAGTGTTGTATGAGCAATGGAGAGGTGAGAGACCCTTAGGAATAGGTTTGGTTGATTGGGAGGAATTCAAAGAGGCTTTCCTAGATAGGTTTTTTCCCCTAGAGTGGAGGGAGAAGAAAATGGTTGAGTTCATGAATCTTTGTCAAGGGGGAATGAGTGTGCAAGAATACTCTCAAAAATTTACTCAACTCTCTAAGTATGCACCGACTATGGTAGCCAACCCTACGGCTAGGATGAACAAATTTGTGATGGGAGTGTCTAGCTTGGTGGAAAAAGAGTGTCGTACAGCAATGCTTCTTAATGACATGGATATCTTGAAACAAGTATAATGAAATGATCCTATTTAGACTTTAACAAAGAACCATAGCTAGAGCAATAACAAGGCATCATCCTCGGACTTGAGGACATAACAACTTGAAGAATGATTCCAAGCCTTCCTTCAAAAGTTGTCACGAACCCTTCAACGATCGGAACCTAAAATGTTGGAAAAGGGAGAAATGGGGTTAGCACATCGCTTGTAATAAGTATGGAATCATATGCACATACAACATAGAAATCATGCTAAAGAGTGACATTTATTCAAAAGTATGCAAAGTCACTTTTGAAATACCTTATGCGCATTCAAGAACCAATACAAGTAAATAAGCTCATATTGCTTAAGCCAAGACTATGTACATCACAAGACCAACAATGCCAAGTATAGTCAAGTCAACATGCATATCAACATAATTGAGCACATAATAAAGACAAGTCCATCATCAAGTTATAATATAAACAAGCATGCATAAGAGTCCATGACATCATAACCTAAGAATGACCATTACTCATAACCCCTCATTAATTCTACTAGTGCAATAACTAAGTAAGGCCCCATAACCTCACTCAACCAAGTAAACCCAACAAGAACTATAAGAAATACCCAATTTTACATACTATATCATTAAAAGTAGACATCATCATACTTTACTAATAGAGACAAACCACATGGTTGGAAGTGAAACCAATTACACATATTTTCATTAACATGTATGATCAACATATAAATATAATTTACATTTATAAGCATATAAGCACATAAGAACATCAATCTAACACTTCCATCAAGGCTAACTAGTGCAATGTATTGGTAGAGTCCCATACCTCTACCTAGACTAAGCCAAACCCCTTAGGTCATCCTAGTTAGAGTTCACTTTGTTACTTCATTTTACCTTTGGGAACATCTTTCCTTATCCGACATAGACCATATGAGCTAATGTTAAATACAGTGTGCGAATGTAGTAAAAAAACATGAACATATCATATAGGTGGATCCACTAGCTAGTATTCCTATGGGGGCAACATAGTCCAAGAACTAGGAGATCTAGTTAGGACCCTCTTTATGATACTTGCATTATAGTCTCCAATATTATGAGTACAATAGTGATCCTACCTTTCCCTATGTAGGAAGGGACACTCTTCACTTTATTTCACTCGGTCCTAAGCTAGAGTCCCTTTTGAAATGTCTTTCATTAATAATCATAACTTTGTTTCGGTCATAGGGGTGTACCCCTTATATAGTCATAATCATAGCTCAATAGGAATTTCATGAGTATGTCCTTTTAATAAAATTCACACATGTGAGGTTAGCACATTTACATAACCACATAATGATAAGGCATATAGGAAATTCGTCATCACCCTTATATCATTACATCCTAGCCAACAACTCACAAGTCATAAATAAAGACATTCCAATTCAACATCATACCAACCCTAATCAATCTTATCATAAGGTATACTTCGATATAACTTCATAACTAAACATAAGTAATCAAAATTGAAGAAAATGATAGACATCAACAGACTTACCTCATCTCCTTCAGAAGCCATCATCAAAGTTTTTACCATCAATAATCCAATTCAACCCAAAAATAGGTGTAATATCATCTCACAATAGTAATTAACACAATAATGAAGTCAATTGAATCACTACACATCAATTCACAAAGCTGTTCTATAAGTATATTTATATGTATATGTATCTCATGCATGAAATTATGGTATTGACTATTTTTTTATGATTATATGCATAGTATGAGTCCTATAGTGTCTATATGATGAGGTGTCACTTTACGTGCATGATGTTGGTCTTATCGTTTATATGATGATTGTCTGACTTGGTATGTATGAAGTTGTCTATACTTTCCATGTTGATATATGAATTAAGTGATATGCTTGTGGTCTCTTTGTGAGTTTACTTAGTATGTGTGAGGTTATGGGGATTCACATGTACATTTCACTAGTAGGCTTAGATTGGGAATATGAGCAAGGTCTTGTGATGTCTTTATGAAGTGAAGCCTAAGTGTGCTATTGTTGAATATTGCCTCTTATGATGTTATTGGTAGTGTTTACTTGATGTTTTCTTGGGATGAGTCTTATATGTGCTTCATGGAACACGTTGGTTTATATGTGAAGTATGTGTCTTATGATATGTTTTGCTTTAATGAATTCCTATGTTTAAGTAAATGAAGGTTGCATGAATGTTCATCTTGGTGGCCTTAAGGTGATGTTTGAGTGTGGATTTTGGAATCGGACACTATTCATGCATTGCACCAAGTGTTACTAGAAGGTTACCATGGGGTAAAGAACTTAAGGTAAAAGGAAGATAATATTATAAAATGCTAAATGTGTCTTAAATGAATTATATAACTTTATGTGATGTTATGAATAGTATCTATGCCTATGTGAAGTATATGAGCTATGTTGTACTGATTGTATCAAGGTTTTATGAAGTTTTACTAAAACGCATGATGCATGGTTTTCTAACCAAATGTCCTCTTTAAATGCATGTTTTTGAATGTTTGTCATACTTAGTTCATTCTAGTACTAACACCATAATTCTTTATCTTTTTACGCAAAATATAGGTGGTGATGACTAGAGGATGTCTCTTAAAGTGAAGGGCTTGTGTAGCTTCCCCAAGTTCAAGGAAGTGATCCTTAGGATTCAAGGATTTCCAGTGTCATGTTTTATTCAAAGTATATGTAATATCTTAGATTATTATGTTATGTTGTTAAGGGTCGTGTCCCTATTGTACTCATTGATGTTGAGCCTAACTTGGCAAAAAAGACTTAGAGTCTAGCTATGTACTATGACTTATATTTTATATGAAGTGATGATTCTAGCATATGATGTGCTATGAATATTTCAAATTTAACTAATTTTACTATGAAATGCGATGAATGATGACTATGGGCTTTTATAAGACCTCCAAGAGGTCAAGTATGTCATGTTACTTCTAGGGGGTGCTCATCGGTCGTGACAAACGTGGTACAAGAGCGTGAGGTTATAAAAATTGTTTTAGGGTCCAAAGTCTCATATTGCCATGTCTAGTAGAGTCTTATTCATCGGTGGTCAGTCGCGACACATGTATGAGCGAGAGTCTATAGGACGATAAAGTTTCTCTTCTTCACTATTGTCATTTCGTGTCATAGAACTTAACTCTATATGATCTGTCTCTTATATTTTCTTGTATGGTGGTGTTTTAGATGTGATTTCTTGGATGATATGATATCTCAATGCTTGAGTGAGAAAAGGTGAGTTTTAATGCTTATTTTGGGTTATGGATTGATGAGTATGTGTGAAGTTGAATTTTTTTTGTTGATGTGATGCCATTTGTGGTTGTATATGTGATTTATGTTAAATGACATGTTAGGTGAAGATTTTGTTGTGGTATGGTTATAGCCTGTTAAAAGATGTTATGATTAAATGAGTTCCCTTTTGGAATGACAAGTTGCTATATGGTTTTGTATGATGATAGTTTAATGATATGGATTAGGATTGAAAGGCTTTGATGAAGTGTGGTAAATAGCTAAAGATGCATGTTGCTTTAATATATGCGTAATGGTTCAAATGTTGCCTTTTATGTTTCTGCTTCTTCATAGTTTCCTTTTGTGGATTGAATTCTTTTAAATGGGCTTGATTCTAGGAATGAAGGTGGTGCGCTTGCTTTCTATGGTTATTGTGGAGTATGCTAGTAATGGGAGAACCCTTATGATTAGTTGATTAGATCCCTTATGAACTATAAGACCCCCAAAAAGAATTAAGGTGTCTAGACCATCACATGTGCCTTATAATCTTGTTAACATGTTAATGAAGTGTTTTAAAGCATGTATGATTCATTTGAAGACATTTGGAGGTCAAATGTCCAAGGATGTCCAATGACGTTTGAAAGTTAGCCTTGAGACTTGCATCTGTGTATTAGTGTGCCTTAGCATGTTTTACGTGTTTGTTTTGGTTTAAACTGATATGGATGGTCATTAACATGTAAAAGAGTTCATGTACATTGGAAAAGTTGGGTCATGACTCCCCAAGGCCCCCGCAAAAGGCCCTCAGGGAGGACCCAAAGTCTGCCTAGACACTATCCAGTATCTACCTACGACTCGCAAATGATGGCCAGTTGGTGTGGTGACGCCCCATCGATGGGTGGGCGTCTTCCCAAACTTAAATGGGGAAAACTCATCCAAAGGACAAGCCTCTAACCCAAACGACGGTAGCCACCTACCGCCCACCGTTGGGCCTACTAGGCGTCGATGATTGTCTGCCCATGCAGTCTCTTTCAACTTCCACGCGCACTGTTAAGTGAAATGGGTGAATGGGAAATTCACCCCACGTCCTACATGACCCTAGGTGATTAGTTTAACTATTTTTATGTAAATTAATTTAGTTATAGATATCAAAACCCCAAACCCAATTGATATTTCAAAATTAGACTTCCCTCTCCAAAAGAAACCTCTCTAGAAACCTCCATTGGACATGAAACTCAAGAATAACTTGGAGCTTGGATTATTCATGACGATTTCGTGGTTTTCTCCTACAATGAGGTATGGTGATCCTTAATCTTTAGAAAATCCTCCATATAAAAGCTCTTTCCAATGTTTTCAATGAATGTTCATGATCAAATTTCCCGTATTTCAATCTAGCCATTGGTTCTTTCTGAAATTGATTTCAAAAGCATGCTTATCATGAATTGATGTTGATGTACTTGTTTTAAAGTGAATTTCTATCAAATTTCATGATGAACCCATGTTCCATCAAAAATCTCAATTTAGCCTATGATGTGGGTACTGTTATCTTGTTGAGAAGAATATGGATTGTGATTTCGTTTATGTGATTATATATTTAACTACTATTTTACATTCAAATTTATGGTGAATTGTTAATGTATGATCAATGATGATCAAGGTGTAGGGATTTGGTAAACATGACCTATATTCATCTACTTTCTATAGAATGGTGATGTAGTGTATATAATGTGATGTTGATCTTATGATAATTGAATTGTGGGTTTCTATTATATTAGTGTGATTTTATCTAATTACCTATAATTGAATTATTGATGAATTATGAGGATTGATCAATGGTGATCAAAGCTTGGAGAATTGGTCAGTTTGTCCTATGTACTGTACTTGTTTATTGGATTGGTCTTGTACGACATTGTGTGGTATAGTCCACTTATTGTGGTAGTGTTTACTTCTTATCAATCTATATATGTGTTTATCATGGCCTTGAAGAGTGTTTCGTTATGATGATCACACTATATGAAGCTTATGCTTAGTTTCCATTGCAATCTATGATCTAGGTTATGTTCCTAATATTATGAGCATGTGGCTGACTATGTTAGGTATGGTGTATATGCTGCCAATGATGAAGTATGAATGGTGAATGACCCCTACCTCTGTAACCCTATGTGAATCTATGATTAGCTAATGTTAGGAATCTTGGATGCAAGTGTTGACGTTTTCTTGTCTGCTATGCTATAATATGTTATGTTGTCTATTCTTAGTTGTGCATTGTGGTCCTAGGAGGGTGGCTGACCCAATGTGTTGTTGATATCCATTATGTGATCCTATTGACCAATGTAGACACACTTACACCTTATGCATGCTTAGAAGTATTATAGGTTCAAGGTGTCTAATGAAAGGGTATCCTCATATGCACTTGTGTCTACTACTATGTATGTAATGTATATGTCCATGAAGTATCTTATGCATCCCTTAACTATGATGACTTTATAGGTGTACTTGAATGGACAAGAGTATGGGACCTTGTCTATGCATTTCACATGTGTGCCTTGAGAGGATAGTTCCTAGGTTTGTTATCTATGTACATGATTATGAATGCACATTAAGCTATGAACTTGACTTATATGATATGTTGAAGTATGAATATGCATAGTGTCTAACTGTTTGTATGAAAGGATTGCTTATATAGTTACACATACACTCTTATGCATGAATCAAGTACAAGTATGAACATGTGTGTCCTAAGGGTTTTTATGTGAAAGGTTTGCTCACATACATGTATACACACACACATGAAGTATGTCTATGATTATTGTATGATGATATAGTCAATATATGGGCTCTTGAAAGGTGTTCTCATGGGTATCGTATACTAGATGTTGCTTGAATATACTATGTCCATGTGAAATGGTTTCTCACATGATTTTGGTTGTTGAAACGACTCTCTCATCTATAACTTATGATCTAAGCACATGAGGGGTTAATTCGCCTAAAGCCTACGTTTTATAAAGTTATGTAATAAAGTCTTTTCAATAAAGGAAACTTAGATTCTCACTGAGTGGACTTAAAATTTAGGGGTGTTCC
Source organism: Solanum sitiens (assembly GCA_016801875.1). Taxonomy (NCBI): domain Eukaryota; kingdom Viridiplantae; phylum Streptophyta; class Magnoliopsida; order Solanales; family Solanaceae; genus Solanum; species Solanum sitiens. The sequence goes on along the minus strand of JABWTJ010000375.1, from coordinate 1,629,240 downwards.
TTCCTAATGTGGGAAGGTAGGTTTAACATAATTCTCATGATATTGATAACTACAATGCCTCAGTAGGAATATAGAGGGTTTCTATATATTCCTAAAAGTTCCATAAACTATATTTGCCCCATAGGATCTAGCATGTCATATAACCTAATATGCTAGTATGATGTTAATGTTCTACTTTGGCTAAGTAGAGCACGTCTTCTTGGTGTGAGGTTCTACAACACCAAATTCCATATTTAGCACCCATGGTCTTACTGTAGGTTAAGGCTATAGTTTCCTTAAACAAAAATGGACAATGGAAGTAAAGTAAAGACCCTAACTAGGATAACCTAAGGTAAGGTTATTAGTGGAGGTGAGTGTATGAGACTTTGCCTATGCATTGCACAAGTAGCTATTGATGGGAGTTCTAAGAAGGTATTCTAATATATGGGACTATGTTGATGTATGCATGTCATTGTCGTGTTGTGTACTTGTTATGATTAGATGTATGGTATGAGTCCTAATGAATCTAAATGATGTGGCCTTACCATATATGCATAATGTTGGTCTTATTGACTATATAATGAAGGTCCTACTTTGTATACATGTTAAGGCTTATGGTCTCATGATAGGGTTACTATGTCTGTGTGAGGTTATGGGGCTTCATACGTACATTGTACTAGTAGACTTAGATTGGAATAGTGAGTAAGGTGTTCTAATGGTCTATGTGAAGTGGAGTTAGCATATGTGCAAGTTAAATATGGTTTATTGTAATGTTACTGGGAGTCTTGACATGAATGTGTCTTATGATGGGCTATACTTCTATGAAGTTATGTGTTGGGTTATGAAGGTTGTATGTATGAGTACCTTGTGGCCTTAAAGTGATGCACTGAACCAATTATCACTAGAGGTTTACTTGGGAAGTTAAGGAAACAAAGTAAAATGAACTCACTGTAATTGGATAAAGCTTAGTGTAAAGTGGTGACTAATATGCCTTAAATGCAATGTGTGATTTTATATGATGCATGACCATAGAATATGACTATACGAAGTAGGTGAATTGTATGATTCTTATGGTATCAATTTTTTATGAAGTTTTCACAAAAGGCATGATGCATGGTTTCAAAGAAAAATGTCCCTTTTGAATGCATGTGTTTTTGCATGGTTTCAATACTTAGTGCATTCGTGTACTTACCCCATTCTTCTTCACCTTTTTACTCAAAGTGTAGGTTATGGATGATTAAAGTATGTCTCTATATTGAAGGGCTTGATATGTGTTTTCCAAGCTCAAAGAAGGGAATTCTTAAGATTCAAGGACGTCCTATGTCGAGTTTATGTTCAAACTCATGTAATAGCTTAGTTATGTTTTATGTTATAAGGGTCCTGTCCCTAATGTACTCTAATGATGTCATGGCTAAGATGGAAAAGAGACTTAGAGTATAACTATGTAAATATGATATATTTTATATCTAATGGAACTGATGTTCTAGCATATGATGTGTTATAAAAGTTTTAAATTTTACGCTAAATTTACCTATGACGGTGCGATTAATGATAACTATGGGATTGTATAAGACCTCAGACAGGTCAAGTATGCCATGTTACTTCTTGGGGGTGCTCCCCGATCATGAAAAACATGGTATCAGATCCAGGTTATAAAAGTTGTTTTCGGGTCCAAAAGTTTCATATTGCCAAGTCTATAATAGTCTTGTTTATTGGTGATGAGTCGCGACACATACATGAGAGAGAGGCTATAGGATGATAGAGTTTCCCTTCTTCATCATTCTCATGTCATGCCATCGAACTTAACTTTGTAAGATCTCTCTCACATGTTTTCTTGTTCGGTGGTCTTTTTGATGTGATTGCTTGGATGAGATGGTACCTCTATGCTTAAGGGATAAAAAGTGAGCTTAGATGTTTATCTTAATTTTATGATTTGATGAGTATGTCTAAACGTGAATTTTTCCATGCTTTGAGGTATGATGCCATTTATGGCTATATATATATGATATATGACAAATGACTTGTTATGTGAAGATTTATGTTATAATAAGGTTATACCTTATTAAAGAAGTTTTTATAGTGAAATTGAGATTCCTTTTTGGATTATAAGTTGCTTTATGATTTTGCATGATGATAGTCTTATGATATGGTTTAGACTTGAAACACTTTGAAAAAGTGTGGTAAATAGCTAAAGATGAATGTTGCCTTATTTGTGTGTAATATCTCATAGTTGCCTTGTATGGATTAGAGTACTATGTATAGACATGATTCTTGAAGTGAAGGTAGTGTTCTTATCTTGTAGGGTGATGATGTGGGTTGGAATGACCTAGAAGTTACCTTACACTAGTGTTGAATGAAAAGAAAGAGGCCGTATGTCTAAGTGTCCTCAATTGTTTCCCCTATGGTTTTATGACCCTTGGTATTCATGGTATGGTTGAGATCTTATGTAGTTGGGTATCATTAACTAACTTGAATATTATGGATTCCCTTTAGGTGTTGAACATAGAGGAATGACGATCATTGAGGTATTATTCCTTGATGTTTGAGTTGGTAGGCTCCTTCATGTGAGATTAGGAGTAAGAACCCTCAATGATGTCTAGTCTTCATGAGTGAAGAGTATGAAAGGTTGGTTTTGACTTGGCTTGACCTTGGTGTTTAAGGGGATGATGTGATTAGGCATACTAAAAATGTGGGAAACCCTAAGTGGTAAGATTTTATGTGCCCTTGATGTCCCTGTGTTGAGTTACTGTAAACCCTTTTAGGTTTGGAATCACCTTTAGGTGATGATGATGGAGGTTTATAAGCTAAGATCCTCTTGAGGTTGAGTTAACTTGCTCTTAAAGGGTTTACCCTAAGTGGTTGATGGTGAAGTGAGTAGTAAGGTGATAAATATTCCTATCTTGTCCATCAGTTCTTACATGGGATTGAGACCAAAGGGTTCCTAGAAGCTTGTCAAGATAGGACTCTTGCATAAAAGTATAAGTTGCATGTTCTCCATATGTAATGTATGTCTTAATTGATGCTATGTTAAGCATGTTTTGAAGATTCTAATTTGTCTGAAACAAGGAATTTTGATCAAATTCATGTTTTCTCATGTTAATTGTGCATCTCTATATGTTAGTTGTGCATTTAACTTCTTGTGATAAGGTAAGAAGCATTTTTATGTCATGTAGTGTTCTAAGCCATCAATGAGAAATTGAGTTTCATTAAAATGAAAAATGATAAGTCTCTTGAAAATTATGTGACTTTTATTATTTGGGAAGTATGAATGTAGGCTCATTCTTGAGGAGTGAAGGTATGTTTAGCCAATCTCCTTGCGTGTGCCTATAAATTGTAAGAATTTCCCTAAAAAATGCATGTTTATGAAAGCTATTGTCGTGGTATAAATTGAAATTTTGTTAAATGACTTCCTATTGTTTTAATGTGTGTGGTGTGACTTACCATCCTGACTTAACTAGGAAGAAAGTTTGAGCATAATTTTGTTTAAAGGTTGAGAACTTCTCATTTAAAATGAATTGACCTTTGTGCCTTGTTTAGTTGTGAACTCATGAGACTTGTATGTGTGTTGAGGAGAAGGATATTCCTCCCTAAACATAACTAAGCATGGTATGGTTGAGTATGTATATCATGGCATTATTCCTAACTAATAAGAATCCATTGCTTACGTACTTTACTTAAGCTTATGTGCATTGAAGTATGGGTGCTTAATTCCTTCTTGAGTAATGTGGAATTTGCCTATGTTTGATCTTACATGATAAGCTCTTAATTGAATGAAGTGTAAAGACCATGTTAGGATTAGGAAAAGGATGTTCCTCCTATGAACATGACAAGAGCCTATGTGTTTGACCCATTTAAAGAGTGAGTGAATAAAGGTTTTGCTTGCTTGTATTGGATTGACTACTACATGGTTTGAAGTTTGCGTTCCTTGAATTTTTGGTGCATTGACTTCAATGTGATGATATTATGAATTTTTTGAGATCCTCTATGGTTCATTGAACTCCTTGCGTTTAAAGTGTCCCAAGTTTCATTCGAGGATGAATGTTCCCAAGTGGGGGATATTGTAAGACCACCAAAATTAATTAAGGTGTCTAGAGCCTCACATGTGCCTTATAAGCCTGTTAACATGTTAATGAAGTGTTTTAAAGAATTTATTATATATTAGAAGTCATTTCAAGGTCAAACATCCAAGGACGTCTGATGACGTTTGAAAGTTAGCCTTGAGACGTGCATGTGTGTATTTGAGTGCCTTAGCATGTTTTACCTATTCGTTATGGTTGAAAATTATATGGAAGGTACGTAACATGTATACTAGTGCATTTACTTTGGCAATGTCCAGGCACGACTATCCAAGGGCCCCGCAAGAGGCCCTCAAGGAGGACCCAAAGTCTGCCTAGGCAGTGTCTCCTATGACTGGAATATGACGGCAAGTAGGTGTGGTCATGCCCCTTCGATGGGTGGGTGTTTTCACACACTTAGATGGTAAAATATCATCTAAACGACAAACCTCATACCCAAACGATGGTTTCCAACTACTGCCAGTCGTCGGGCCTACTGGGCGTCGATGGTTGTCCATCGATGCAACCTGTGTCAACTGCCATGCGCACTGTTAAGTGAAAGGGGTGAATGAGAAATTCACCCGACGTCCTAACCTGACCCTAGGGGGTTATTTTAACTATTTTTGGGTATACTATGTTAGTTTAAAATATTAAAACCCCAAACGAATGTGATATTTTCAAAATTAGACTTCGTTCTCCAAAAGAAACCACTCTAGAAACCTCCATTGGAGATGAAGCTCAAGAACAGATTGGAGCTTGGATTCCCATGGATTATTCATTAATTTTTTGTGGTTTTCTCCTACAATGAGGTATGGTGATCCTTCATCATTAGATAATGTTACATCTAAAGAGCTCTTTCCAATGTTTTCAATGAAATTTCATGATCAAACTTCCTATCTTTCAATCTAGCCATGGGATCTTTGTCAAATTTATTTCAAAAGAATTCTTAGGATGATTTAATGTGTATTTACTGGTTTTAATGTTAATTTCAAAACAACTTCATGATGAACCCATGATCCTTGCAAAATCTCAATTTAGCATATGATGTGGGTAATGTGATCTTGCTAAGATGATTATGGATTGTCATTTCGTTTATGTGATTATATATTTAGCTACTGTTTTACATGCAATTTATGGTGAATTGTCGATGAGTGATCAATAATGATAAAGGTGTAGGGATTTAGTAAAAATGACATATATTACAATACTTTCTATAGATTGGTGATGTAGTGTATATAATGTGGTCTTTTTCTTATGATAATGAATTTTGGATTTCAATTATGTTAGTGTACTTTTAGCTACTTCCCTATACTTGAATTATTTATGAATTATGTGGATTGATCAATGGTGATCAAATATTGTAGAATTGGTGAGTTTGTCCTATTTATTCTATTTCTCTATAGAATTGGCCTTGTATGACATTGTGTGGTATGGTCCACATTTGGTGGCGGTGTTTACTTCTTGTCAATCTATATATGTGTTTATCATGGAATTGAAGTCAACAATATGTTATGTGAGTGTGTGGTTATTATGATCGCACTATGTGAAACTTATACCTAATTTCCATTTTAGTCTATGGTCTAGGTTGTGTTTTTAATGTTATGAGCACATGTGTGACTATGTTAGGTATGGTGTATATGCTGCCAATGATGAATTATAAATGGTTAATGACCCCTTGCCTATGTACCCCTATGTGAATGTGTGATTAGCTAATTTTAGGAGTCTTGGATGCAAGTGTTGAAGTTATCTTGTCTCCTATGCTATTATGTGTTGTGTGGTCTATGCTTGGTTGTGCATTGTGGTCCTAAGAGGGTCGCTACCCAACTTGATGTTTATAGCCATTATTTGAGCATTTTGACAATTGTACACAAACATACACCTCATGCAAGCTTACAAGTAGTATAGGTTCATGGTGTCTAATGAAATGGTATTCTCGTATGCACTTGTGTCTACTACTATGCATGTAATATATATATCCATGAACTATGTTATGTATCCCTTAACTAGGATGACTTAATATTTGTACTAGTATGGACAAAGGTATGTGACCTTGTCTATGCATTGCACATATGTTCCTTGATAGGATAGTTCCTAGGTTTGTTATCTATGTACATGATTATAAATGCCTTATTAAGCTATGAACATGTCTTATATTATAGGTTGAAGTATGAATATGCATAGTGTCTAAGTGTCTTTGTATAAAAGGATTGCTAATATAGTTACACCTATACTATTATGCATGCATGAATTACAATTATGAACATGTGTGGCCTAAGGGTGTTTATGTGAAAGGTTTGCTCACATACATGTACACACACACATGAAGTATGTTTATGATGCTTGTATGATGATCTAGTCAATACAAGGGATCCTAAAAGGTGATCTCAAAGGTATCCTAAACTAGATGGTTCTTGAATATGCTATGTGCATGTTAAAGGGTTTCTCACATGATTTAGGTTGATGTAAGGACTCTCTCATCTATAACCTATATGCAAAGCATATGAGGGGTTAATTTTCCTAAAGCGTATGTATTATAAATTAACGTAATAAAGGCATTTCAATAAAGGGAAGTTAGCTTAGCACCGAGTGAACTTGAAATTGAGGGGTGTCCCTTCCAAATTTGAGAAGGTAGGTTCACCATAATTCTCGCGAGGTGGATAACTACAATGCCTCACTAGGCATAAAAAGGGTTTCCATATATGCCTCTACGTTACATAAACTATGCTTGTCCCATAGGATCTAGAAAGTGATATCACCTAATATGCTAGTATGATGTTAATGTTGTACATTTTCTAAGTAGAGCACCTCTTCTTGGTGTGAGGTTCTACAACACCAAATTCAATGTTTAGTACCCATGGTCTTATTGTCGGTTAAGGATATAATTTCCCTAAAGTAAAAGGGACAATGGAAGTAAAGTAAAGACCCTTACTAGCATAACCTAAGGGAAGTTGCTTAGTGTAGGTTAGGGTATGAGACTTTTCCTATGCATTGCACAGGTAGCTCTTGAAGGGAGTTCTAGGAAGGTGTTCTAATGTATGTCATTATGTTATTATTCGTTTTGCATGACATTGTAGTGTTGTGTACTTGTTATGATAAAATGCATGGTATGAGTGTTAATGAGTCTATATGATGTGGTCTTACCCTATATGTATAATGTTGGTCTTATTGACTATATGATGAAGGTCCTACTTGGTATGCATGTAGTTGGCTATAGTATCATGGTTGGTGTATCACGTACATGTTAAGGCTTGTGTTCTCATGATAGGGTTACTAAGTATGTGTGAGGTTATGGTGCTTGACACATATATTGCAATAGTAAACGTAGATTGGGATCGTGAGTAAGGTCTTATTATGGTCTATGTTGATTGAAGATTGCATATGTGCAAGTTTAATATGGTTTACGGTAATGGTATCGGGAGTCTTGACATGAATGTGTCTTATGACGGGCAATACTTCAATGAAGTTGAGCGTTGGGTTATGAAGGTTGTATGTATGAGTAACTTGTGGCCTTAAAGTGATTCATTGCAACAAATATCACTAGAGTGTTACTTGGGAAGTTAAGAAAATAAAGTAAAATCAACTCACTGTAATTGGATAAAGCTTACTGTAAAGTGTTAATGGAGAAACCAATCTGTTGAGGGAGCAACATGGGAGGCCGACGCCGACATGAAGTCCTGTTATCCTCATCTCTTTGCTAATTAAGGTTAGTTATTCCTATTAATAAAGAAATTAATGAGTTAATTTTACTTTGACTTGTTTTGCAAAGATGTGCATATTTATGGCAAAAAAAAAGGGGGGGATATGCTAAAATGAAATCTCATGGAAAATGCTCTTTTGCTTGACTTGCACTTATGTGTGTACTTGGTATGTTGTTGTCTTCATAATGTGATATTTATCATGTTGATATGTTCAGAAATGAATGTTAGCATAATTGACTCTTTAATAATATGTGGAGCTCATGTTGTTGTTATGAGAAGGAAATTCCTCATGTTCTGACTTTGAGACATTATGTGAAAAACTGATGTTTTGAGTCATTTTGTAAATGTCATATTGTTATGTTAATTTGAGTTTTAACTCATGATGATGTTGTAGTCTATTGTTTGGTTGGGCTGTTATTCTTGAGTCTGTCCTTTCCCTTTTAAAAGTTTAGTGTCATTCGGGGACGAATGTTCGTAAAAGGGGGATAATGTAACACTACAAAAATTCGAGACCTAATCTAGAGCTTAAAATGAGTTTCTAAGGGTTAAGACCTAAAGTAATGTTTATAAGTCATCCGAGAAGTTTTAGAGCCAAGACATCAAGGAACGTCCATGACCTCCGGAAAGTAGCTTAATTGAACTAGTTGATGTCGCTATGTTTGTGGATGGGTTGAGAGGACAATGGAGTCTAATACTTGTACATATACTTTGGTTAGGTAGAGTGTAGTATAGAGGGTCTAAATGTCCGATTACGACTCCCCAAGGAACCCTCGAAGGATCCTTGAAGAGGACCCCATCATAGGTGGGCAGGCTGCCAAAGCAGCCTGCGTGAGTCAAGATTCATAGTGCTGCTGCGTGAAGCGCAGACCACATGGACCCTACTGCCTCAGATCACTTTTTCAAAAATAAAAATGGGAATTAGCCTCGCGACGCGGAGCCACTTCCCAGATTCGGTAAAATCGTACTTTTGGCATTTTGACTTCACAAAAAGACCAATTTAGGTGAGGGTGCTTTGCATAATTTAGGGTGTGAATATATATTGACTTAGAATCAGTTTTAATCAATTTTAACTCACTCCAAACGCAATTCCCTAAACAAACCCAAAATCTCTCACCTCTCTCTACTTTCTCTCTCCCCAATTCCTCCTCCATTGAAGAAGGAACAAAGCTTGAAGAAGAAGGTCAATTTCTCTACGATTTTACTTCAATTTCATAGATTTATCTTCATTAAGGTATGATTTTTTCATTCTAGGGATTCCTTTCCCGAAGAGGTCCTTTCAAAGTTGATTTCTAAATTGGCCAATTCGATGGGGTTTTCCAATTCTAATGGGTTTTCTTCTAATCTTCAAATTGATGATAAATTCTGATTTCCTATGAATACTTGAGTTTAGATTGTTGATAAATTGATGTTAATTGATGCAATATCTGTAACGCCCTAAAACGAATTAAGGTGAACTAGAGCTTCGTCAGTGTTGCTTGAGTGAATTTTGTGTTAAACTGAGTTAGTTTAGTATTCCTAAGGTGTGAGTGAAGTTTGGTTGAGTTTGGAGGTCAATCGACCAAAAACGTCCATGACTTTCGAAAGGTGTGACGCAGAATGTACTAGTGTGTCTAGTTGTGTTTGGATTAGTTTTACGTGTTAGTTTTGCTTGAAACTTGCATGAGATGTTCCTAAGACCTAGACGACTTAGTTTAGAGGTTTAACGTCCGGTCACGATACCACCTAGGACCCACAAGGGGCCCTAGATGAAGGGCCCAAGAATTGGACAAGACTGTCAAGAACACTGCCCGAACGATGGAGCAGTCTACTAGGCGTCGGCCCATACTTGGTGGGAAACTCAGCCCTCCCTTGAACCAGCCTCTGATGTCATCGATGCTCAGAAGCACGAGCCATCGATCAATCGACGCCCAGTATCTTTGGTTGTCAATTGACACCTGCTAAAGCTGCTGCACGTTACTGCCTACTTGTGGTGTTTTGTGTAAATTCACCCCAAGTCTTTTGGGACCTAGGTTGATATTTTTTTAGGGTTTTTAAGTGATATTATATTAATTTTAAGTCCTAGACCTAGACAAGAATCTCATTTCAAAATAAACTATCTCTCTAAAATCAAAACTCTCTAAAGACTCCATTGAAGTTAGGGGTCAAGGAAGCTAGGAGGGGCTGGTTGGACGTGTCTCTTCATAAAAAACTCTTGGGTTTTTCTTGCTTATTGAGGTATGGTATCCATTCTTGAATACCCTTTCATTCAAGAAGCCTTTTCCAATTAATTTCAAAAAAGGGGTTTTCAAACCTAACTTCTATTATTTTCAACCCATTATAGGCCTTGCATGAAAATGTTTCTAAAAGTTAATTTATGATGTTATTAATGTTAGTTGGTGATTCTTATGCTAAAACCTTGATGAAATCATGTTAAAGTTTCCTTTCAAGTTGTTGTTTATGAAATGGGTCAAATGAGCATGTTTATGTACAAAATGAATTTTGGTCTTATTGTGTTGTAATGATGGTTTAGCTACTTCCCTATGGGCCTTATTATGTTGAATTAAGGATAAAATGTTTATATGTTGTTATGGCTTAGTAAATTGAAGAGATGCTTATATTGTATTATACTTATGATAAATTGATCTTTGGAGGTATGGTCCACCTTCTAGGAGGCGGTGCTTATTTGATTAATTGGTAATGTTCATTATGTGTTGAGAATGGGATCTTGAAGGTCTAAATTATAGAATGAATAGAAATTGTAAATGGGTCTTGATTTGTGATTGTGAATCTTAAATGGTATGTCTGACCTAGATTTTGGTCTAATTGAAGAATGTTACTAAGTGAAGTATGTAAAGTCTGTAAGTTGTTAGATGAAAGTCTAAAGCATGTTTATAAGTAATGTATATGAAATGATTTTTATATGCAAGGTGTGCTCACATGTACACACACACTTTAAGTGAATGAATGAAGCTAAGTTTAGTAAGAAGGGGAGTCTTGGGGTGGACACTCTTCGTGAGTTGAGATGAAGTGTCTAGTAGTAACCTCACCATTCCAAATAAGCTTTCCTAGATAGGTCGGAGGATGAATACACTTCGTGAGTTGAGATGTGGCATTCGCTAGTTATCCTTAACATATAGTCTGTAATGTGAGAATCCGTGGGGAGTTATGCCTAGCACCGATATGATAGGAAGAAGAGGTGGAATACACTTTGTGATTTGAGATGTCGTATTCTCTTATACCTCTTGAGATGAGTACTCCTCGTTAGTAGAGAATGAGTTACTTAGTAGCAATCTCCCTATCCCTTAACTATGTGCCCGCATAGGTATAGTTATTGGAAAAGCCATGTAAAAGCTAAGAAGTATGACCTTACTCTAGGAAAGTGAGGATTCCTCATTCGATAAGGGTTAATATCGGGATTCCATGCCTAGCTCTCATAGTCTTTGTCGGTTCTAACCCCCCACAAAAGTAATGAAAATGATAAGTTGTCTAATTAATGTAATACCTATGTGAATTGGTTGAACTAAGTCTTCTAAAAGAACGTGCTACTTAGGGTAGGTGGTGGTATGAGACGCTGCCTATCCATTGCACTAAGTAGGACCTCCGAAAGGGAAGACTTGGTGCCAAACCTTATAAAAGAATGTGCTACTTATGGTAGGTGGTGGTATGGGACGCCATCCTACTCATTGCACTAAGTAGGGATTCCGAAAGGGAAGCCTTTGGTGTTTTGTTGGGTTTTCTTCTAAGGTATTGTCTTTGAGTGATGATTCATTATCCCGAGGCGAGTAAGCCGAACAGGGTAGTCTTGAGGATCGCTTAGGTGCATTGAAGGAAGTGTTTAGACGTTTCCTTCATGTCTTACCTTATAGAATCTTGGTATTATCCTTAGGTATGGAAACTCCTACGGAAATGGACTCATTTTCTCATTTTCAATACTTTGGAAGTTCACCATTGTTGGAGTCTTTAGTTTAATGTAAAGCTTTTAAATCTACTATAATGACTTAAAATGGTTCACTCTAATGTCAATTGAATAGTTCACTGTAAATGCATCCTTTTGATCTATTTGTTGTAACGTGCTCAAATCCTTGGGATTAGGAGCGCTAGTGGGAGTGGTAGTATGGGATGCTACACTCACACTGCACTTAGTGTGACCTAAGAGTCCTATTGGAGGAGAGTACTTGTGTGAGAGTCATATATATGCGTAGTTCACTGTAATGTCTGATGTCTTTACAGTAAAGTGTAATCTTGCGGTAAAGTTATGGAAATTCTTATTTAAGTGTTAAATGATTCTTCTTATGTTGTTTTGTTCCTAAGTTCATGAATGTTTTGTTAAATTGGCATGAAAGCGTATTTTAATAAAAATGTCCCTTTTACGTGTTTTTGCATATGCCATACTTAGTACATTATTGTACTAACATTATACTTTTATATACCTTATGAATATAGGTTGGAAGCCTTTTGGAGGATCGGAGTTGAAGCTTGGGAATTCTATCTCTCAAGAATTTCTTAGTTTCTCTATTAAGACTTAATTTGTATTTTATTTTTATTTTAAAGGGCCGTGTCCCTAAGATTCTAAGTTTTGTCTTTAAGTTGGCTTTTGACGACAAGATTTCCTACTGTTTATGTAAAGACTTTTTTTCATTATTATTATCGTGAAAAAGTTTTAATTTCGTTCTACTTTTCATGTTTTATGTTATGAACGAGAGTTGAAGGGCTTGTACCACACCCCAAAGGGGTCAAGTACACCCGGCCACGATTTGAGAGTTAGCCCTAACTTCTAGGGTGTACTTTCGGGTCTTGTTTGACTTGGTATCAGAGCATAAGGTTTTGGGAAATAGTTTAAGGTCTAAAAGTCTCACAAGCCACATCTAGTAGTATCTTGGTCATTGGTGTGAGTCGCAACACATCCATGGACAAGAGGCTATAGGATTATAGAAGTTTGACTTTCTTCTGTATTCTACTTGGGGTGTTTTGTATAAATTCACCCCTAGACTTTTCGGACCTAGTTTGATATTTTTTAGGGTTTTTAATTGATATTAGATTGATTTTAAGTCCTAGACCTAGACAAGACTCTCATTTCAAAATAAACTCTCTCTCTCTAAAATCAAAACTCTCTCAAGACTCCATTGAAGTTAGGGGTCTAGGACGCTAGGAGGGACTGGTTGGACGTGTCTCTTCATCAAAAACTCTTGGGTTTTGCTTGATCATTGAGGTATGGTATCCATTCTTGAATACCATTTCATTCAAGAAGCCTTTTCCAATGAATTTCAAAAAAAGGGGTCTTCATCCCTAACTTTTATTATCTTCAACCCATTATGGGTCTTGCATGAAAATGCTTCTAAAAGTTAATTTATGATGTTACAAATGTTAGTTGGTGATTCTAATGCTAAAACCTTGATGAAATCATGTTAAAGTTTCCTTTCAAGTTGTTGTTTATGAAATAGGTCAAATGAGCATGTTTATGTACAAATTGAACTTTGGTCTTATTGTGTCGTAATGATGGTTTAGCTACTGCCCTATGGGCCTTATTATGTTTAATTAATGATAAAATGTTTATAGGTTGTTATGGCGTAGTAAATTGAAGAGTTCCTTATATTTTATTATGCTTATAATAAATTGATCTTGAGTGATATGGTCCACCTTATAGGTGGCAGTGCTTATTTGATTAATTGGTAATGTTCATTATGTGTTGAGAATGGGATCTTGAATGTCTAAATTATAGAATGAATAGAAATTGTAAATGGATCTTGTTTTGTGATTGTGAATCTTAAATGGCATGTTTGACCTAGATTTTGGTCTAATTGAAGAATGTGACTAAGTGAAGTATGTAAAGTGTGTAAGTTGTTAGATGAAAGTCTAAAGCATGTTTATAAGTAACGTATATGAAATGATTTCTATATGCAAGGTGTGCTCACATGTACACACACACACTTTAAGTAAATGAATAAAGCTAAGTTTAGTAAGAAGGGGAGTCTTGGGGTGGACACTCTTTGTGAGTTGAGATGAAGTGTCTAGTAGTAACCTCACCATTCCTAATGAGCTTTCCTAGATAGGTCGGAGGATAAATGCACTTCGTGAGTTGAGAAGTGGCATCCTCTAGTTATCCTTAACATATAGTCTGTAATGTGAGAATCCGTGGGGAGTTATGCCTAGAACCGAGAGGATAAGAAGAAGAGGTGGAATACACTTCGTCAGTTGAGATGTCGTATTCCCTTATACCTCTTTAGATGAGTACTCCTCATTAGTAGAGAATGAGTTACTTATTAGCAATCTCCCTATCCCTTAACTATGTGCCCGCATAGGTATAGCTATTGAAAAATCCATGTAAAAGCTAAGAAGTATGACCTTACTCTAGGCAAGTGAGGATCCCTCATCTGATAGGGGTTAATATAGGGAATTCATGCCAAGCTCTCATGGTCTTTGTCGATTAAGCTAACCCCCCACAAATGTATTGAAATTGATAAGTTGTCTAATTAATGTAATACCTATGTGTATTGCTTGAAATAAGTATTCTAAAAGAACGTGCTACTTAGGGTAGGTTATGGTATGGGACGCTACCTATCCATTGCACTAAGTAGGACCTTTCGAAAAGGAAGACTTGGTGCCAAACCTTCTAAAAGAATGTACTACTTAGGGTAGGTGGTGGTATGTAACGCCATCCTACTCACTGAACTAAGTAGGCATTCCGAAAGGGAAGCCTTTGGTGTTTTGTTGGGTTTTCTACTAAGGTCTTGTCTTTGAGTGATGATTCATTCTCCCAAGGTGAGTAACCCGAACGGGGTAGCCTTGAGGATCGTTTGGGTGTGCATTAATGGAAGTGTTTTGACGTTTCCTTCATGTCTTACCTTAGAGAATCTTGGGATTATCCTTAGGTAGGGAAACTCCTACGGAAATGGACTCATTTCCTCATTTGCAATACTTTGGAAGTTCACCATTGTTAGAATCTTTAGTTTAATGTAAAGCTTTTAAATCTACTATAAGGAATTAAAATGGTTCACTGTAATGTCAATTTAATAGTTCACTGTAAAGGCATCCTTTTGATCTATTTGTTGTAACGTGGTCAAATCCTTGGGAAATCCATTAGGAGCACTAGTGGGAGTGGTAGTATGGGATGCTACTCTCACACTGTACTTAGTGTGACCTAAGAGTCCTATTGGAGGATAGTACTTGTGTGAGAGTCGTATATATGCGTCGTTCACTGTAATGTGTGATGTCTTTACTGTAAAGTGTAATCTTTAGGTAAAGTTATGGAAATTCTTCTTTAAGTGTTAAATGATGCTTCTTATGTTGTTTTGTTCCTAAGTTGATGAATGTTTTCTTAAATTGGTATGAAAGCTTATTTTACTAAAAATGTCCCTTTTTACATGTTTTTGCATATGCCATACTTAGTACATTGTTGTACTAACCCCATTTTATATACCTTAAGAGTATAGGTTGGAATCCTTTTTGGAGGATCGGAGTTGAAGCTTGGGAATTCTATCTCTCAAGAATTTGCTATGCCCTCATATATTCGAGGACATAGTTTATGTTTCTTAGTTTTTCTATTAAGACTTAATTTGTATTTCCTTTTTATTGTAAAGGTTCGTGTCCCTAAGATTCTAAGTTGTGTCTTTAAGTTGACTTGTGATGACAAGATTTCCTAGTATTTCTGAAAAGACTTATTTTATTATTATTATCGTGAAAAGTTTTAATTTCGTACTACTTTTCATGTTTTATGTTATGAACGAGAGTTGAAGGGCTTGTACGAGATCCCAAAGGGGTCAAGTACGTCCGACCATGATTCGAGAGTTATCCCTAACTTCTAGGGCGTACTTTTGGGTCATGAAAGACTTGGTATCAGAGCATAAGGTTTTGGGAAATAGTTTAATGTCTAAAAGTCTCAAAAGACACATCTAGTAGTATATTGGTCATTGGTGTGAGTCTCGACACATCCATGGACAAGAGGCTATAGGATGATAGAAGTTTCACTATCTTCTCTATTCTAGTATCGTGCCTTAGAGTTGAGTTTATAAGGTGTCTTTTCTCAACCTCTTCTCTTTGTGTTTTTAGGACATGAATACGAGGATATCGACCTCTAGAAGGGAGGAGGGTGGTGTAGCTAATGAGAGGATCCCTCTCCATGACCAAGTTCCTATTGTTGGCCTAGTGGAGGAAGAGAATGTGGAGGTTCCCCTTCAATAACCTCAAGTTCCTCCGGAACACCAAGGGCCTCAAGTGCCTCCTATTCCTAAAGTTCCTTTTGTTGAGGAGATATGACTAATGCGGAGTTGAGGGCTGCCCTAATGAACTTGACCCAACTCATGACGGCCCAAGCTTATGTCGTCAATAATCACTTTGTTGCCCAAGCTAATCAAGGATATAGGCCACAACTAAATGCTAGTATACCCACTTCTAGGATTCGTGATTTCATGAGGATGAACCCTCCAACTTTTCATGGTACTAAGGTGGATGAAGATCCACAAGGCTTTATAGATGAGGTTTTCAAAGTGGCAAGTCTTCATGATCCTAATTTTTACTTCAATGATAATGTCTTAAGATTGAGGATGTAGTTCAATTAAAGTATACCTTGTGAATAGCCTATGTAGTTGTTGGTATGATGTTGAATTAAAATTTCTTGACTATGTGATTTTGAGATTATGCTTAAGATGAAATGATATAAGGTTGGTGATGACTTGCCTATGTGCCTTATTAAGAAATGATGATGATGATATGCTAATCTCACATATCAGGGTTGCCATGAAAAGATATTCTATTGCAATACCTATTGAGCTAAATGACAATGACTATATAAGGGATTAGACCCTATGACCTAAACTAAGTGATGTTTAATAAAGAATGACATTTCAAAAGGGACTTAGATTAGCACCGAGTGAACTTGATAATAATAGGTGTTGGATTCCCTTAGAGGAAGATTCACCCTATAGTTCCACATGAGGTGTTGACTCCCTTATAAGGGACACTCACCCAATGGATTCTCATGAGATGAGAGATCCAATGACAATAGGCATGTAGAGGGTTCAATTCATATCTCCTAGTTATTGAACTATGTTGCCAACATAGAAATACTAGCTAATGGATCCACCTAGATGCTATGTTCATGTTTGGTACTAATTTGGCCGGTAGTCCGCCTTACATTGGTGTAAGGTTTTACAACACTAGATTCCACACTTCGCTCTTGTGGTCTATGTCGGTTAAGACATGTGTTCCCGAAAGTAAAATGTAGTAATTATGTGAACCCTCACTAGGGTGACTTGAGAGGTTTGCTTAGTCTAGGTAGGGGTATGGGACTCTACCTAGTCATTGCACTAGTTTGCTTTGAGGGAAGTCCTAGAAGGATGTTATTATATTATAATTATCTTGTAAAGTAAATATTATGCTTATGTTGACTTTACATGTTGATGATCCTTTATGATGTTAGTTTCATTGATGAACATGCTATTGGTTTATATTGCTAAATATGATGATAACTACTATTGATGCTATGTTATGTTGAGTTGGACATTACTTGAGATCCTTTGATTGGTTTACTTGATTGAGTATGCTTATGGGCCTTTGCTTGGTCATTGCACTTGAAGGATAAATGGTGGGTTATGAGTAAGGGTCTTTCTTATATTATGATGTTATGAATTCTTGTATATGTTTGCTTGACTATTATTTGTTGATGTTGGTCTTTTGTTGTACATGGGGTTGACTTATGGATTATGTGACTATTGGATTCTATGGGTTTTTGATTGTTCATAAGGATTTTCAAAGTACTTTAGCATGGTTTTGAACAAATTTCCTCGTTAGCGTGATTTCAATTATTTTATTTGTATATACTCATACTTACTAGAAGTGTGTACTAGATCATCATTTATGTTTACTACAAATGTAGGATCAGGCTGTTGATCTTAGTAGAAGGCTATTTGAAGACTACTTGGATTGTTAACTTCCAAGTTCGGTAGGTCCTCACTTTTCGAGGACGATGCCATTTTCTACCTATTGGATGTTGTTTAGTATTAAAGACACTTTGTTCATTCTCTCTCATTTTGGTACTAACTGTAAAGCCTACATGTGGCTATGATTGTTGTTGTAAGGGCTATGCCCAAATTGTTATACTCTTGTCTAGATGGTTTAATATGAGACAATGTAATAGGCTTCTAATGAGACTATCTTATACTATGTATGAGCAATAAAAGTAGAAGACTATGTAATCTTCTTATACGAGGGTTTATGTATACTCGACAAATATATATTATGTGTAAGCGAGAGGTCTAAGTAAACCTCAATCTATAATAAACAAATAGTTTTTAATTTTCCACACTTTTAATCCATGACATGTAACGACAATTGCTAAGAGGCTAGTCTTATTCCACTTCAAGGACGCCGACGCTGATAACGTCTAGGGGGTGCTCCCCGGATGTGATAGTTGTAATAACCAATTCAAACCAATAATCACAATATACAATGATCTAACAAGACCTAATATGGAAAGCATAAAATTAAGACAGCCTATATAAAATTCTAACATAATTAATACACATATAAATAGACCAATACAATCTACATAGAAATCAATACAACTGAGAAATGATCAAATCAACCATAATATATTCACAATAAGGAAATCATGATTTGCATGGGTTGATGGGGTTTTTGATCCAAAATTATCAAATTAACATCAATTCAACCATAAATCGTCGATTCAAAACATTTTATGAAAGATAGGAGAATTCATCTTTTTGATCATCTTTGAAAACCATTTAAATTGGCTTGTTGAAGAAGGAGGATTCAAGGATGAAACAACATATCTTAATTGTGAAAATCCCACTAAATTGATGCAGAAAAACTTGAAAAAAAAATGTCTTCTTCCTTGGAGCATCAAACCTTCATCAATGGAGGTTTTTAGAGAGAGGAAAAGGAGATGTTTTGTTTTAAACTTGAGGGTTTTGATTTCTACAGTGAATTGGGGTTTAAAAGGCTAAATAACCAGCAATAACTAGTCCACAATATAACCAAAAGACCCCTGCACTTATAGGACCTTTCAACCAACTCAAACTTAACTTAAATTTTTGGAGTTATCGTCAGGAAACAAGTTCGCAACGCGGATCTGCTCCAGCAAGTTTTTTTAAAATAAATTTTGAGAAAGTGGAGTCCTCGACGTGGCCCGCGATACGGAAAATAATTTTGCACTCCATGAACCAAGTCCGAACAGTAGAAATATAGTACTACTAAGTCTATTACAATACTTCAATAGAAGATATAAAAGACATCTATGCCCTCCAGTTAAATGAGGACATACTTCAACTTCACTCTAATGATGCTACGATCCAAGTCTTGCTTCCCAAATTCTCCTCACCTACCAACCACTATAGAGATAGATAAAAACATGAATTAGTACAACCACATGTACTAAGTATGGCATAATGCATAAAAATCATGAAAACGGATATTTATTGGAAATATGCATATTTTAATTTAAATATCATAATTTAATCATAAAAACAACATTTATCAACTTAGAAAAAGCTAAGAAATCACTTAGTCAATTAATAGAAGTTTTAGGAACACATTAGAGTGATCCCAACTCACTGTACAGTGAACTTCTTCACTGTTACAGTGAACTTCTTCACTGTTACAGTGAACTTCTTCACTGTTACAGTGAAGTTGCTTACCTACACCTAAGACACCTTATAGCATGTAATTATCCCACTAAAAGTTATCCTAAGAATCACTTAATCAACACAAAGAGATACCGCCCATACACCCTCTATAAGCATGGCTAAACGATCCTCAAAACTACTTATAATGAGACACATACACACCTACAATACACCAAACACATAAGATGTATAAGATATGACATTCTCTTTACCAAGGCTATCAAAAGACTTACTTCAGTACTCCTAGAAGAGAACACCCATACAACCTCTTCAAGGTCACCTAAAGAATCCATAAGACTACCTAAGTTTAGATCATGCCTAAAGAATCAACCAACTTCGCTAACTAGAGTCATTCTTAAGACTTCCATAGACAAGACATGAACAGATCATCCCTTTTCCTTCTTCACACTTTAACTAAGGAATACTTAAGTCACTCTAGATTAGGTACTCATTCATTTACATGCTTTATAAAATAAGTCATGATTTTACTAGTTCATTAAGAGACATTCATCACATAGAGGACATTCAAGTAATGGTCTTGGAGAAGACATAGGGACTCTCACTAACATCTTCAAAGCCTATTGTGAAATGTCTAGATAACGTCCCATCCCACCATCTAAACTTCATTGAATTTCTCTAATGCTAATAGGTATCCCACATGATAAGAATAAGCAATAACCAATAAAGACCATGTAGCAAAACATGGAATCCCGAGTTTTAACTTACTCCGATGAGGGTATTCTACTTGCCAATGGTAGAACTTGGACACATCCCATGTAGGAACATGGTTAAGGAATATGAAGGGCTTACTTTGTATTCTAGCCTCATACTATAACTAGAACTACTTCCCTTACAATACTCACACGGTTCTAGACTTTGTTCGCATTTCACATTAAGGTTAATACAAAGGTGTTCCATATCAAGTTCATAACCCAATTACAATTATTCAACCAAATAGGTCCCCTACGGCTTTCTTACAATGGCTACAAGAAGCTTATTATGAATTTCCTAAGGATTGAGATGATGCCGTTCCAGCCAATCAACCTTAAGTCCATCATTCATTACAAGATGGATACCATTACGACTTTCTACTTCAAGTTTCATAACTTTACCACTAGGTTCAAGGTTTCACATAAAGGACCCTCTTAACAACATTCAAGGTCTCATGTCATTCATACATACAACACTAAGAGTATTTATCATACTAAGTCAAGACATCTCATATTCACATTCATTCTTTCATCAAGTAAGGGACACAAGTCTATCACACAAGACACACTAAGATTTCACTTTATCACATATTGCATATCACATTCAAGAAGCACATAGGCACAACCTTCATCACCTTTAGGTCAACTTATACACTACTATAACATCATCAATATAGCCATCATAAACTCATATAGTCAAGTAGGAACAATCATGCATCAATTCTAATACTATACAAATGAAGACATAGTCATAGTCTAACATGATCACCTGAATAACATCAATAGAAGAAAAACATGCTTTCACATTACTTCACATCTAGGTAGGTATGATCATACTTCACATAATCAACTACACAAATAATCATATTACTTCAAATAGTTGCCGACAAGGCCTTGATCATCATAATACATAAAATAATGCCGACAAGGCCACATCAATCACATAACACCGCCACCATAAGTGGACCATACCAATAACAACATAATTGAAGAGATATAATAATTAAAATTAAGAGAAATAAGGCAGTGTACTACCAATCCATTCTCTCCACTTCAATCCATCTTTAAATCATCCAATTCTATACCATAAGGCCCTTACCCATGGCCATGACATCAATTCAATGCATAAATAATACTCAATGAATCTAAGTAAATTCAATATAGAATTATTAATATAAGACCAATTAGACATTAATTGGATACAATTCTTACATCATTAGATAGCCCGTAGTAAACTACACTAGAATTCATAAGCATTAAGACAATATCACTTAACCCATAAAGTAGTCAAAAACTAGGGTTCATCAATTACATGGGTTCATAGTTTAATTAAGTTAAAATCATCTAATTAACAAAAATTCAATCAATATTCAATGATTAAAAACCTTTAATGCAAGAACCCATGGATAAATCATAAAATTGGACAAGTTCATTTTTGAAAATTTTAGAAAACTTCTTTGAATTTTGACTCCATGATGAATAGAGTTTCAAGGATCAAAAACCATACCTAAATTATGTTAATCCTACAATTTGATGAAGAATCACCACTCAAATCTCCAATCCATGCTCTTCCATGAATTTTAGCTTCTACAAAGTTCTAAAGAATTTCTAAGGGATTTTAGGGTTTTGATTTTGAAGAATGAATTCTTCTAACTGTTAAAGACTTATATACAAGTCTAAAATACCCAAATAACCCTCAAGTAACTGCCCTTTTTATTTTTTGGACGTGGGGTGAATTTACAACTTCACCCCTCAACTGAACAGTGAACTGCGCAGGGAGGCAGTCCACAAACGATTGCCAATCGACGGCCCGTCCCTTAACTAACGGACCGTCCTATTGGTCCGTGGTTTGGGAATGAGGCTGGTATTTGGACTATACTTTCACATGCCTATTTTTTGAACTACGACATCCCATCGACGGGGCGTTGACTGACCCACTGGACGTCGATTGCCTCTGTCGTTTGGGGTTGTCTAGGCAGTCTTTGCTCAATGAAAGGGGTCCTTCCTCAAGGACCCTTGGATGGTCCTTGTGGATGTTTGCCCACACGTTTCCAACCCAAACATGCTCGTATACAAGTTTAGGACCTCTCACATGAAATTCACTCAAAACAAACACGTAAAACACAACGAAACATGGTTAGACACACAAGGTCATTTAAAGGAAAACCTTTTGAACGTCATGAACGTTCTTGGACGTTTGACCTCCAAACATCATGAAACTTGAAACACTACCTATATACACCATAATAACTCATTTAATGACCTTATAACCTCTTGAATAACAAATAAACAAATAAACCACATATGAGGCTGATAGGTGACTTAGTCGTCGAACGTCTAAGTCGTCCCTTGACGTTTGACTTCTAATGCACCTAGCCTCTTAGACACTGCCTCAATACCACATTATACACCAATTTAGAACCTTACACAATCATGAAAACCACGTTAGAGTCTAGCTTCATGTAAGTCATTTTTGGGATATTACAATTGAAGAAACTGATTGAGATCAACAGACTTACCCCATCTCTTTCAGAAGCCATCATCCAAGGTTTTACCATCAACAATCCAATTAAACCAAAAAATGCATTTAATATCATCAAACAATAGTAATTAACACAATAATGAAGTCAATTGAATCACCACACATCAATTGAGAAAGTTGTTCGATATGTATATTTTTATGTATATGTATCTCACGCATGAAATTATGATATAGTCTAATTTTTTATGATAATTTGAATAGTATGAGTCCTATAGTGTATATATGATGAGGTCTGACTTTATGTTCATGATGTTAGTCTTATTGACTCTATGATGATGGTCTTACTTGGTATGTATGAAGTTGTCTATACTTGCCATGTTGATGTATGAAATAAGTGATATGCTTGTGGTCTCTTTGTGAATTTACTTAGTATGTGTGAGGTTATGGGTATTCACATGTATATTTCACTAGTAGGCTTAGATTGGGATTATGAGCAAGTTCTTGTGATGTCTTTATGAAATGAAGCCCAAGTGTGTTATTGTTGAATGTTGCCTCTTATGATGTTATTGGTAGTGTTTACTTGAATGTGGTCTTGGGATGAGTCTTATATGTTCTTCATGGAACATGTTGGTTTATATGTGAAGTATGTGTCTTATGATATGTTATGCTTTAACGAATTCCTATGTTTAAGTAAATGAAGGTTGCATGAATGTTCACCTTGGTGGTCTTAAGGTGATGCTTGAGTGTGTATTGTGGAATTGGACACTATTCATGCATTGCACCAAGTGTTACTAGAGGGTTACCTGGGGTTAAGGACTTAAGATAAAAGGAAGATAATGTTATGACATGCTAAATGTGACTTAAATAAATTATGTGACTTGATGTCATGTTATGAATAGTATCTATGCCTATGCGAAATATATGAGCTATGTTGTACTGATTGTATCAAGGTTTCATGAAGTTTTACTAAAAGGAAAAATACATGGTTTTCTAACCATATATCCTCTTTAAATTCATATTTTTGAATGGTTGTCATACATAGTTCATTCTTGTACTAACACCATTATTCTTCATCTTTTTACGCAAAGTGTAGGTGGTGATGACTAGAGAATGTCTCTTAAAGTGAAGGGCCTGTGTAGCTTCCCTAAGTTCAAGGAAGGGATCCATATGATTCAAGGATTTCCTATGTCATGTTTTATTGAATGTATATGTAATATCTTAGATTATTATGCTATGTTGTTAAGCGTCGTCTCCCTATTGTACTCTATTTATGTTGAGCCTAACATGGCAAAAGAGACTTAGAGTCTAGCTATGTATTATGACTTATATTATATATGAAGTCAAGATTCTAGCATATGATGCGCTATGAATGCTTCAAATTTTACTCTAATTTTACTATGAAAATGCGATGAATGATGACTATGGGCTTTTATAAGATCTCCGAGAGGTCAAGTATGTCATGTTTTTTCTAGGGGGTGCTCCCCAGTCGTGACAAACGTGGCATAAGAGCGTGAGGTTATAAAAATTGTTTTAGGGTCCAAAGTCTCATATTTCCACGTCTAGTAGAGTCTTATTCGTCAATGGTTAGTCGTGACGTATCTATGAGCGAGACGCTATAGGACGATAAAATTTCCCTTCTTCACTATTCTCATGTCGTGCCATAGAACTTAACTCTATATGATCTCTCACTTATATTTTCTTGTATGGTGGTGTTTTAGATGTTATTGCTTGGATGAGATGGTATCTCAATGCTTGAGGGAGAAAAAGTGAGTTTTAATGCTTATTTTGGGTTATGGATTGATGAGTATTTGTGAAGGTGAATTTTTGTAGTTGATGTGATGCCATTTGTGGATGTATATTTGATTTATGTGAAATGACATGCTATGTGAAAATTTTGTTATGGTTTGGTTATAGCTTGTTAAAATTAGTTCCCTTTTGGAATGAAAAGTTGCTATATGGTTTTGTATGATGATAGTCTAATGATATGGTTTAGGATTGAAAGGCTTTGATGAAGTGTGGTAAATAGCTAAAGATGCATGTTGCCTTTATATATGTGTAATTGTTTAAATGTTGCCTTTTTTGTTTCTGCTTCTTCATAGTTGCCTTTTATGGATTGAAGTCTTTTATATGGGCTTGATCCTAGGAATAAAGGTGGCGTGCTTAGCTAGTAATGGGAGAACCCTTATGATTAGTTGATTGGTTCCCCTATGAACTGTAAGACCCCCAAAAAGAATTAAGGTGTCTAGAGCCTCACATGTGCCTTATAATATTGTTAACATGTTAATGAAGTGTTTTAAAGCATGTTTGATTTATTTGAAGTCATTTGGAAGTCAAACGTCCAAGTACGTCCGATGACGTTTGAAAGTTAGCCTTGAGACTTGCATGTGTGTCTTGGTGTACGTGTTTGTTTTGGTTTAAAATGGTATGAATGGTCATTAACATGTAAACGAGTGCATGTACGTTGGAAACGTCCGGTCACGACTCCCCAAGGGCCCTGCAAAAGGCCCTCAAGGAGGACCAAAAGTCTGCCTAGACACTGCCTTAGCACTGTCTACCTACGACTGGCAAACGACGGCCATTCGGTGGGGTGACGCCCAGTCGATGGGTAGGCGTCTTCCCACACTTAGATGGTGAAAGCTCATTCAAAGGACAAACCTCATACCCAAACGACAGTTTCCACCTATGGCCCCTCTTTGGGCCTATAGGGCGTCGATAACTATCCGTCGATGCAACCTGTGTCAACTTCCACGTGCACTGTTAAGTGAAAAGGGTGAATGGGAAATTCACCCCATGTCCTAGCTCACCCTAGGTGGTTAGTTTAATTATTTTGGGTAGACTTAGTTAGTTATAGATATCAAAATCCCAAACCCAATTGATATTTCAAAATTAGATTTCCCTCTCCAAACGAAACCTCTCTAGAAACCTCCTTAGGAGATGAAGATCAAGAACAAATTGGAGCTTGGATTCCATGGATTATTCATGAAGATTTCGTTGTTTTCTCCTACAATGAGGTATAATGATCATTCGTCTTTAGATAATTTTTCATCTAAAGAGCTCTTTCCAATGTTTTCAATGAAAGTTCATGACCAAATTGTCTATATTTCAATCTAGCCATGAGTTCTTTCTCAAATTGATTTCAAAAATATTGTTATGATGAATTGATGTTTATGTACTTATTTTAAAGTGAATTTCAATCCAATTTCATGATGAACCCATGTTCCTTCAAAAATCTCAATTTAGCCTATGATTTTGGTAATGTGATTTTGTTGAGATGAATATGGATTGTGATTTAGTTTATGTGATTATATCTTTAGCTGCTATTAAACATTCAAATTGATGGTGAATTGTTGATGAGTGATCAATGATGATCAAGGTGTAGGGATTTGGTAAACATGACCTATATTAATCTATTTTCTATAGATTGGTTATGTAGTGTATATAATGAGAAGTTGATATTATGATAATTGAATTGTCGATTTCGGTTATGTTACTGTACTTTTAGCTAATTCCCAATACTTTAATTATTGATGAATTATGAGGATTGATCAATGGTGATCAAGGCTTAGAGAATTGGGTTTTTCTTGTTTACAGTACTTCTCTATTGGATTGGCCTTCTACATCGTTGTGTGGTATAGTATATTTATTGTGGTGGTGTTTACTTCTTGTCAATCTATATATGTGTTTATCATGGCCTTGAAGATTATGTTTTTATGATGATCACACTATATGAAGCTTATGCTTAGTTTCCACTCCAATCTATGATCTAGGTTATGTTCCTAATGTTATGAGCATGTGGCTGACTATGTTAGGTATGGTGTATATGCTGCAAATGATGAAGTATAAATGGTGAATAACCCCCTACCTATGTAACCCTATGTGAATATGTGATTAGCTAATGTTAAAAATCTTGGATGCAAGTGTTGACGTTATTTTGTCTGCTATGCTATTATCAGTTGTGTGGTCTACGCTTAGTCGTGCATTGTGGTCCTAAGAGGGTGTCTGCCCCAATGTTATGTTGACAGCCATTATGTGATCATGTTGACCAATGTAAACACACTTACACCTCATGTTTGCTTAGAAGTATTATACGTTCATGGTGTCTAATAATAGGGTATTATCATATGCACTTGTGTCTACTACAATGTATGTAATGTATATGTCTGTGAAGTATGTTATGCATCCCTTGACTATGATGACTTTATAGGTGTACTATTATGGAGAAGAGTATGGGACCTTGTCTATGCATTTCATATGTGTGCCTTGATAGGATAGTTCCTAGGTTTGTTATCTATGTACATTATTATGAATACATGATTAAGCTATGAACTTACCTTACATGATATGTTGAAGTATGAATATACATAGTCTCAAAGTGTGTTTATATGAAAAGATTGTTCAAATAGTTACACATATACTCTTATGCATGAAACAAGTACAAGTTTGAATATGTGTGGCCTAAGGGTGTCACGACCCGGATTCTAGAATCCGAATTGCAACAGACGTCATTGACCTATCAGAGGTCGCAGACAAGCCTCTTCTTGCATTCATCACATTCATAAGGTTAATTTTAGCGGAAAATTTAAAACTTTTTATATGCATGAAGTATACATAGACTTCATATAGTAGGTACATAGTTTCATCATATACTAAGCTCAACACAAAGAGAACAACCATCTATCATAAAGAATCAATTCGAAAAAGAATATGAATATATCATAAATACGTTTGCCAAAAACGGCCTTATTACAAAAAGCTTCGAAATAAACTGTGAAGGAAACGGTAGGGACAACATCCACTAGCTATGTCTATATCTAACGCTAGACTAAGCTGTAGCATCCTCGAAATCAACAGGACATACCAAATGGTCTGGAGAAACACTGAAGTCCAAACCGCTGCAACTGTCATTAATCTGTCCCTTGACCTGCACCTATAAAAATAGTAAATTGTATAGGGTTAGTACACCACTTGTACTAAGTATGGGTGTATGCACACATACACATAAGGCTATGCATGATCAAGGAAAGCTCTTCCTAAATGACATACCATTTCTGGAAAGTGACATCACTAGACTTTCCTAGTTAGTTGTGAATTATGGTATGAATATGATGTATTTTAATGCATTCAAAGCACACAACTCATTTTCTATATGATTACAAGACATTAGTATCATCAACATAATTTTAGAACAACTCGAGCGAAGATTTGAATATTTGATCTTCTTAACCCGAGAGCTCACCTCTCTATGCTTAGTTTTATTTTCAATCTTTTTCTTCTTCTTGTTGTGTAGTTCAATAATTCCTTTAGTCTATGTTTTACTTACAAGTTCAATGATTCATTGTAGTCCCATACCCACAATGAATCGATCTAAGTAATCCAAGGACTAAGGAATGATTTCCTTACCTTATAGTGAGTCATTCTTTACTCTATGTATTCACAAACATTTCATATGCCAGTTTTATTGGTCATGTATTTCATTACTTTTATGTTAGGGAAGTTATGAGGTATTTAGTTAACATTTCTACTTCCCTTTATTGGCATCATATAAGAAGTCATTATAAGTCAATCTGATTTGGCTTTGTCCATTATTTGCTGAAACTTCATGAGTGTGATATTGGCAATTGACATTCTTAAGCTCTTCTTCATTGCTCACTTTGAACATACGTTCCATCATCATCATTCATTCTCACTTTCATAGGGACGTCATAGGGAATAAGATCATGCGAGCTAACATGAAATACAGTGTCTTCCCCACACTGAAAAGAGGTGATTCACCGGTTAAAATGAATCTAGACCATGTGAGCTACTCATGGAATTCAGTGTCTGTCCCACACCGAAAAGGGGTGATCCCCGGCTAAGGCGAATCAATCTTAAGTTTTAACTCCACACCGAAAAGGAGTGGCTCACAACTATAGTGAACCAAGAATATATCCTGAGCATTAACCGACATAGATAATGTGAGATAAACATGAAATCCAGTGTCTACCCCACACTAAAAAGGGGTGGAATCACCGGCCAAGGTGAAACTGTACATGCCTAGCTCGCTTAGGTGGAAACCACTGGCTAGTTCTTATGTTGGCTAGACATAGTTAGAAGACTAGGGACGTAATGAGACTACTTATCAACCTCAGTGGTATCCTCGTCTCATGATACTTACACGTGCAAGAACATACTCATAACTAGTCTATCGGTGTTGTGCTCACTTTCATTATCTTCTTTATCTGTTAGAGTTGACTCAAGCATTATGGAAGCTTACTTCTTGATTGAGATTTACTTACTCTTTTGATGACTTGTCATCCTTACTTTACATGATGAAATGTGAATTGTCCTTACATATCATCCATACTTTACATTGATGAAATGTGAATTGTCCTTACATATCATCCTTACTTTACATTGATGAAATGTGAATTGTCCTTACATATCATCCTTAGGTTTTAATGAGAGTATTCTTTTAACATAGTTGCTTAGGTTTAAGTAAGACTAGTCTCACTTCGTTTAACACCCAATTCTGGTCACTTACATAATTTAAACCCTTTAATTGTGATATATTCTTTATTTTAGTGTAGTAGCTTCATATCATCGTTTATGGACGATGAGCACTTCATTCAATGAGTTTCATGTGTTTATAGTTCATTCTTTTAGAGCATGTTGGGAGTTGTCCCAATGAATGGAATGACCTTGGTTATGGATTCATTGAGTTACTTTAGAAGTGCTTATAATATCATTTGATACTCTAACTACACAAGATTGT
Source organism: Solanum sitiens (assembly GCA_016801875.1). Classification (NCBI taxonomy): domain Eukaryota; kingdom Viridiplantae; phylum Streptophyta; class Magnoliopsida; order Solanales; family Solanaceae; genus Solanum; species Solanum sitiens. The sequence goes on along the minus strand of JABWTJ010000375.1, from coordinate 1,599,947 downwards.
CATATGATTAGTATTGGCTCAACATTTGGATATTAACTACATAACCATTTTTGTTGGTGTAGACCAATTTTACGTATGTTCATATTTAAATTGAAGATGTATGAACATTTAGCAAATCTTTCAATCAATTACATAAGATCCTAGCCATTAGCATGCATTCGTTTTGACAAAGTAGTGTTAGCCAATTTTATTGGCATCAGATAGTCAATTAATTCAAAATGTATTTCATACTTGTCTTTTAAGCCAATTCTTAGTTCATGACTTTAGGGTAACGTTTTAAAGAAATATTGGACATCATCATATTAAAATTTGATGACTTTAGACTCTTCATAACGTCACAATAACAGCAAGACAACATTCGGACAGACACATCAACACTTCAACAATTACGGGTGTGACTAACACATCATCGATTCATGATTCACGTTTTAAGCACTTAACTTTATACGATCACAACTTCATAGATTAATGGACATTCATAATTCAAGAGCATTAAACATAAGATCTGCCAGCACAACATACCAACAACATGATCTCTAACCTATTCAACATGGAATCGAAAAGGATACTAGGGATAAGGAGTTCGACGAGAACACGAGAACAACCCTAGTTTTCAAGATCTTTGAATCATTGGAAAGAAAGTTCTCTTGGAAAAAGAAGTCCAGTAGATAAACCCATACCTTATGTAGAATTTAATCTATGAAAATCACCTTGAACGAGACCTTGAAGCTACTTTGAAATCGCCCAAGAAAAGCCTCTAACGTTCTTAGATTTCTTGCGGTTTGTCACCTACTGCCTTAGCGTCGTGAGTCTCAACGTTTTGATCGTGATCTTTAGGTTTAGGAACTGATATTTAATTATAAAACTTAGGTTTAATAAGTTAATTTAATAAACTAATTAACTAATTACCAAAACGCCCCTCCTAAGTTGACTAAACATTGGAGAATGTTGACTTGACAAAAAATCTGGAAATTGGTGTTGACTATGGTTTCGGTAAACATTTTGACTTTATATCAATTAAATAAATCCTCAATTTAATTAATTTAGGGACCTAGGGTATGTACTAAAGTACCCCTAAGTCATTGGAACCATAATCAAACCTTTAGGACCATCCTAGGTTAAGTACTAGGATGTTTCTTGAATTATACTAGGTTAGTGTAAGCATTTCGTTTTGACCATTTAAACTAATTAATTAAATTGCTAATTTAATTAATTAGGTGACCTAAGGTAATTACTAAAGTACACTTAAGTCGTTAGAACCTTAACTAATCTTTTGGATCATCCTAGGTTAGGTACTAGGTTGACCCTTTCTTGTCTTAACTGAAATCTGGAAATTTCCTTTGTAGTTTCGATTTTAGCCCTATTAAATTAATTAATTAAGTTGCTAAATTAATTAATTAGGTAACCTAGGGGAATTATTAAAGTACCCCCAAGATGTTAGGACCATAAGTAACCTTTTGGACCATCCTAGGGTAGGTACTAGGTTGTCTCTTCAACTAGTACTAGGTTAGTGTTGACCCGGTTTAGTCCTAGGTTGTCGGGTGCACTATTGGGTCCATTTTGGTTAGTCATAGGTTATTTATCTAGTTAGGAAATTTAGTTAGGACCTAGAGTTGGTTAGGAAGTTAGGCCCCACATGGAGGGACCCGTCCGCACATGCTGCTCCTTAACTACCCTAACCGAATTCGGTTAGGGTGGTCCCCTCCATATGGCCGATTCCCACTTGCTTATGTGCTTGCACATGTGTTGGTTGTACTTTACTAACTAACTATTCTTGATGTCCTATTATGAATATTTACTTATTGTCGCAAGGACCCTTACTATGTCCTTGGGCACTGCTTAGTCTACATGCCCATTTTAATTGGTCATGTGCTATGGTGCCTAGGCTTGACATATGGATGCCTCGTACCTAATGTGTGTAATGAAGGTATTACATTTTAGCCTATGGTCTTCATTGCAGGTACATTTCTTAAACAAGCTCATTAATACTTAGAAAATTTGGCTAACACCCTTTAAGCCAATATTTTCTACTATGCCCAATATTTTGCTTATTTGGGTATTATATAGAAATTGGATAATACTCCTTAGCCAATTTTCTATACTATGCCCAATATTTCTCAATATTAGGCATTAGAATGCCTATGTTTCCCCCATACACATTATTAAATACATATTGGGCTCTTCACTAGACATGTGATTTTCAGGAATGTTACATTATCCCCCCCTTAGGAACATTCGTCCCCGAATGACACTTACACATCATTTAAACAAAGAGGGTGATTTTTGAAAGTTACTTTATCATGCTTAAACTTTTCTCTTTTGTGAATATCTGATTCACACTTATTTGGATGATGCATAACATTCAAGCTTGTCTAAAGCTTCATATTTGAGATTGAGGAATTTCCTTCTCAATCACACTTAACTTAATGCACATCACAACTCATGCAATACAAAAATCATGTCTATAATACACAAAAACAACAACAAGAAATGCAAACATGACTTAATTTTGACTCACGTAGTTCTATTATAAGACATATGATTAGTGACCTATCTCACCAAATCGACTAAAGCACTTGAACATAGACTTTCCTTAAACATAAACCTAACTTAGGAAGAGAATATGTAACCTTAAGAACTGAACAAATGAGGGTAGCGGGATCTCATATTGGCCTCGGCCTCCTACATTTCTCCCTCAACAAGATGGTTCTGCCATAGGACCTTCACGATGGCAACCTCCTTGTTTCTCAGCCCCTTCACTTGGCGATCTAAAATTTCGACTGGAACCTCTTCATAAGAAAGGTTCTCATCAACTCATAACCCCTCAACAGACAGGATGGATGCTAGATCGCCTAGACATTTCTTAAGCATAGAAACGTGAAACACTGGATGAACAGAAGCCAAGTCTTGAGGTAATTTCAGCTCGTATGCAACGTTTCCCACTCGCTGCAAGATCTCATAAGGACCTATATACCTCGGACTCAACTTGCCTTTCTTACCAAACCTCATCACCCCTTTCATGGGTGATGTCTTCAAGTAGACTTGATTACCCACCTCAAACCCAAGAGCTCTGTTTCGGTTATCTGCATAGGATTTCTCACGACTGTAAGCAGTGTCCAATCTATCTTTAATCATCTTCACGTTCTCCATAGCCTCATGCACGATCTCGAGACCAAGGATGGACGATTCTCCTACTTCGAACCAGCCAATCAGAGATCTACATCTTCGGCCATATAATCCTTTGAAAGGTGTCATTCCAATACTGTAATGGTAGCTATTATTGAAAGAGAACTCTATAAGCGGCAAGTGATCCTACCAACTCCCCTTGAAGTCAATAACACATGCTCTCAACATGTCTTCAAGGGTCTGGATGGTACGCTCTACTTGCCCATCTGTCTGCGGATGGAAAGCAGTACTAAGCTTCACCTGTGTATCCAAACTTTTCTGGAAAGATTTCCAAAAATGAGAAGTGAATTGATCCCTTCTGTCCAAAATAATAAATAGAGAAATCCCATGCCATCTCACTATCTCATCTATATCAAGCATGGCATAGTCTTCGGCCTTGAAGGTAGACTTCACATGTATGAAGTGAGCGGGCTTGGTCATTCTGTCAATAATAACCCAAATGGAATCATGTAGTTTCCTAGTCTTTGGCAGACCAACCACAAAATCCATATTGATAGCCTCCCATTTCCACGTTGTGATCTCAATCGTCTGAGTGCAACCTCCAGGCTTAAGTTGTTCGGCCTTAACCTATTGGCAGTTCGGACACTCCTCCACGAACTTAGAAATATCCCTGTTCATGCCTTCCCACCAATAGACCTATTTAAGGTCTTGGTACATTTTGGTGTCACCTGGATGGATGGAATATCGGGAACCATGAGCTTCTGCCAAAATACTTGACCTCAAATCATTCACATTGGGCACACATAATCTATTCTGATACCTGAGCACGCCATCTTCACCTAACGATAATGATTCATTCAACTTACTCAATACCGAGTCTTTCAACTCCATGAGTACTGGGTCAAGGTCTTGATTGGCTTTAACATCTAAAACAAATGAGGATTCGGAACTTGAGTGAACCGAAACACCCCCACTTGGGTGCATCTGTCTGTCGTATACCCAATCTTGCCAATTGGTGCACCTCTCTAACCAACTCCTTCTTCTCATCATCAATATGTGAAACGCTTCCCATGCTCAGTATGCTCAATGCATCGGCCACCACATTGGCCTTACGTGGGTGATAGTACACACTCATGTCATAATCCTTCAGAAGTTCTAGCCATCTCCTCTGACGAAGATTCAACTCCCTCTGCGTGAATACATACTGCAGACTCTTATGGTCAATATAGACATCAACATGTACACCATATAAATAATGTCTCCATATCTTCAACGCAAATACAACAACGTCTAGTTCAAGATCGTGAGTAGGGTAGTTCTTTTCGTGGATTTTCAATTGTGGATGCGTATGCAATCACCTTACTATTCTGCATGAGAACACATCCCAAACCTACTCGGGAAGCATCACAATATACCACGTACCCCTCAACACTTCTCGGCAATGTCAATACTGGGGCCGAAGTGTGTCGGTCCTTGAGTTCTTGAAAACTCTTTTCACATTTCTCGGACCACTCAAACTTTGCCTTCATCTTTGTCAATGCGGTCAATAGTGCAGCAATAGTGGAAAACCCTTCCACAAACCTGCGATAATAATTGTCTAAACCTAGAAAGCTCCGAATATCTATTGGAGTAAGGGTTCTCGGCCAATTCTGCAATGCATCAACCTTCTTAGGATCAAATTCAACACCTTGGTCATTCACAACATGACCAAGAAAGGTCACTGATCTCAACCAGAATTCACATTTGCTGAACTTTGCATACATCTGATGTTCTCTAAGTACTTGCAATGTCTTTCTTAAGTGTACCTCATGCTCTTATTTAGACTTAGAGTATATAAGAATGTCATCTATGAATAGTATGACAAAGGAATCAAGGTACTCACGGAAGACCCTAATCATAAGGTCCGTAAACGCGGGTAGTTCGTTAGTAAGACCGAATGACATGACCAAAAACTCATAGTGCCTATTTAGTTCGAAAAGACGTCTTAGGGACGTCTTCTCGCCTCACTCTAAGCTGAAGGTAGCCTGACCGAAGGTCTATCTTGGAAAAGAAACTTGAACCTTGGAGTAGGTCAAACAGATTGTCGATTCTGGGAAGAGGGTACTTATTCTTTATAGTGACTTTGTTGAGTTGCCGATAATCGATGCACATTCTAAGGGTTCCATCATTTTTCATTACGAACAACATTGGAGCACCCCATGGGGATATGCTCTGCTGGATGTGGCCCTTATCAAGTAGATCTTTTATCTGCAACTTCAACTCTTTGAGTTCAGCTGGTGCCATCCTATACGGGGGAATAGAAATTGGCTTGGTGTTGGGATCTAAATCAACACCAAAGTCAATCTCACGTTCAGGAGGGACTCCTGGTAAATCCTCCGGAAAGACATCTGGGAACTCATTCACTATTGACACTGATTCTATGGAAGGGACTTCTTGATCTATGCCATTGACTCTAACTAAGTGGTATAAATACACCTTAGCTATCATCTTGTTGGCTTTTAAATGTGAAACGATTTGGCCTACTAGATTTGAACCACGCTCTTCCCATTCAGCCGCTAACTCATTTGAAACTGAAGCCTTACTATCCTGTATCGACAATCTATCGTACCATAACATTTATGGAGATAGTCCATACCTAAGACACATCCTTGAGCTTATATGCAGCCAACTTAGCCTCCTCCTCTTCATGAACACCCGTGTCATGCATTTAGAATCTACCATGTACTCACCTCCATGCGAACGACCACACTTACTACACGTCTTTCGGTCACGCTAGGCATTTCCATCATTGCCTCTTTTTGGGAAGGCCAGATCTTAAGTCTGGCACCTTAGACCACTTGGCCATCCTAATTCTTGTGTGTATTCTTCTACGCGTTCACACAAGAAGGAAGTTAGATGCTTATAATGACACAAAGTGTCAAAACTTTAGACAGCACGATAAAGAGTAGAAGAAGGGAAGATTTCCTATCATCGCGTAGTCTCTAAGTTATGATTGTGGCGCGCTTCACAACCATAAGTCAGAAACTGCGTAACATGGTTGTGTTGAGATTTAGTTCCTAGGTAATTTAACATCATGCTCTGATACCAAGTTTGTCACAACCCGGATTCTGGAATCCGAATCGCAATCTGCGTCGTTGACCTCTCAAAGGTCTCAGACAAGCCTCTTCTTGCATTCATCACATTCATATGGTTAATTTTAGCTGAAATTTAAAACTTTTTATATGTATGAAGTATACATAGACTTCATATCGTAGCTACATAGTTTCATCATATACTAAGCTCAACATAAAGAGAACAACCATCTATCATAAAGAATCAATTCGAAATAGAATATGAATATATCATAAATACGTTTGCCAAAAACGGCCTTATTACAAAAAGCTTCAAAATAAACTGTGAAGGAAACGCTAGGGACAACATCCACTAGCGTCTATATCTATCGCTAGACTAAGTTGTAGCATCCTCGAAATCAACAGCACATACCAAATGGTCTAGAGAAACGGTGAAGTCCAAACCGCTGCAAGTGTCGTCAATCTGTCCCCTGACCTGCACCTATAAAAATAGTAAATTGTATAGGTATAGTACACCATTTGTACTAAGTATGGGTGTATGCACACATACACATAAGGCTATGCATGATCAAGGAAAGCTCTTCCTAAATAACATGTCATTTCTGGAAAGTGACATCACTAGACTTTCCTAATTCGTTAGTTGTGAATTGTGGTATGAATATGATGTATTTTAATGCATTCAAAGCACACAACTCAATTTCTATATGATTACAAGACATTAGTATCATCAACATAATTTTAGAACAACTCGAGCGAAGATTTGAAAATTTGATCTTCCTAACCAAAGAGCTCACCTCTCTATACTTAGTTTTATTTTCAATCTTTTTCTTCTTCTTGTTGTGTAGTTCAATAATTCCTTTAGTGTATGTTTTACTTACAAGTACAATGATTCATTGTAGTCCTATTTCAACAATGAGTCGATGTAAGTAATTCAAGGACTAAGGAATAATTTCCCTACCTTATAGTGAGTCATTCTTTACTCAATGTATTCACTAACATTTCATAAGCGAGTTTTATTGCTGATGCCATTTATTTCATTACTTTCATGTTAGGGAAGTTATGAGCTATTTAGTTAACATTTCTACTTCTCTTTATTTGCATCATATAAGAAGTCATTATAAGCCAATCTTATTTCGCTTTGCCCATTATTTGCTGAAACTTCATGAGTGTGATATTGGAAATTGACATTCTTAAGCTCTTCTTCATTGCTAACTTTGAACATACGTTCCATCATCATCATTCATTCTAACTTTCATAGAGACATCATAGGGAATAAGATAATGCGAGCTAACATGAAATCTAGTGTCTTCCCCACATTACTTCTTTACTTTAGTGTAGTAGCTTCATATCATCGCTTATGGCACTTCATTCAATGAGTTTCAATTGTTCATAGTTAATTCTTTTAGAGCATGTTGGGAGTTGTCCCAATGAATGGCCTGCCCTTGGTTATGGATTCATTGAGTTACTTTACAAGTGCTTATAATATCATTTGATACTCTAACTACATAAGATTGGCATATGATTGGTATTGGCTCAACATTTGGATATTAAACTACATAACCTTTTTTTTGGTATAGACCAATTTTATGTATGTTCATATTTAAATTGAACATCTATGAACCTTTACCCAATCTTTCAATCATTCACATAAGCTCCTAGCCATTAGCATGCATTCGTTTTGACAAAGTAGTGTTAGCCAATTTTATTGGCATCAGATAGTCAATTCATTCAAGATGTGATTTCATAGTTGTCTTTTAAGCCAATTTTTAGTTCATGACTTTAGGTTAACGTTTTGAAGACATATTGTACATCATCATATTAACATTTGATGACATTAGCATCTTCATAACATCACAATAACAGCAAAACAACATTCGGACAATCACATCAACACTTAAACAATTACGGGTGGAACTAACACATCATCGATTCATGATTCACGTGTTAAGCACTTAACTTTATACGATCACAACTTCATAGATTAATCGACATTCATAATTCAAGAGCATTACACATAACATCATCCAGCACCACATACCAACAAAATGATCTCTAACCTATTCAGCCTGGAATCGAAAAGGATACTAGGGACAAGGAGTTCGACGAGAACACGGGAACAACCCTAGTTTTCAAGATCTTTAAATCGTTGGAAAGAAAGTTTTCTTGGAGAAAGAAGTCCAGGAGAGAAACCCATACCTTATGTAGAATTTAATCTACGAATATCAACTTGAACGAGACCTTGAAGCTACTTTGAAATCGCCCAAGAAAAGCCTCTAGCGTTCTTAGTTTTTCTTGCGGTTTGTCGCCTACTTTCTTTGCGTCGTGAGTCTCAACGTTTTGATCGTGATTATTAGGTTTAGGAACTGATCTTGAATTATAAAACTTAGGTTTAATAATTTAATTTAATAAACTAATTAACCAATTACCAAAATGCCCCTCCTAAGTTGACTAAACATTGGAGAATGTTGACTTGACCAAAAATCTGGAAATTGGTGTTGACTATGATTTCGGTAAACATTTTGACTTTATATTAATTAAATAAATCCTCAATTTAATTAATTTAGGAACCTAGGGCAAGTACTAAAGTACCCCTAAGTCATTGGAACCATAATCAAACCTTTAGGACCATCCTAGGTTAAGTACTAGGATGTTTCTTGAATTATACTAGGTTAGTGTAAGGATTTCATTTTGACAATTTAAACTAATTAATTAAATTGCTTCATTAAATTGCTAATTTTATTAATTAGGTGACCTAAGGTAATTACTAAAGTACCCTTAATTCGTTAGGACCTTAACTAATCCTTTGGATCATCCTAGGTTAGGTACTAGGTTGTCCCTTTCTTGTCTTGACTGAAATCTGGAAATTTCCTTTGTAGTTTCGGTTTTAGCCCTTTTAAATTAATTAATTAAGTTGCTAAATTAATTAATTAGGTAACCTATGGGAATTATTAAAGTGCCCCTAAGATGTTAGGACCATAACTAACCTTTTCGACCATCCTAGGTTAGGTACTAGGTTGTCTCTTCAACTAGTACTAGGTTAGTGTCGACCCGGTTTAGTCCTAGGTTGTCGGGTGCACTAGTGGGTCCATTTCGATTAGTCCTAGGTTATTTAGATAGTTAGGACAGTTAGTTAGGACAGTTAGTTAGGACCTAGAGTTTGTTAGGAAGTTAGGCGCCACATGGAGGGACCCGTCCGCCCATGCTGCTCCTTAACTACCCTAACCAAATTCGGTTAGGGTGGTCCCCTCCTGATGGTCGATTCCCACTTGCCCATGCGCTTGCACATGGGTTAGTTGTAATTTACTAACTAACTATTCTTGATGTCCTATTTGGAATATTTACTTATTGTCCCAAGGACCCTCACTATGTCCTTGGGCACTGCATAGTCTACATGCCCATTTTAATTGGTCATGCGCTATGGTGCCTAGGCTTGACACATAGATGACTAGTACCTAATGTGTGTAATGAAGCTATTGTATTTTAGCCTAGGGTCTTCATTGCAGGTACATTTCTTAACAATTTCATTAATACTTAGAAAATTTGGCTAACACCCTTTAAGCCAATATTTCTACTATGCCCAATATTTTGCTTATTTGGGTATTATATAGAAATTAGCTAATACTCCTTAGCCAATTTTCTATACTAATGCCCAATATTTGTCAATATTGGGCATTGGAATACCTATGTATCCCCAATACGCATTCTTAAAGACCTATTGAGCTCTTCACTTGACATGTGATTTTCTGGAATGTTACAAAGTTTGTTTATGTGAAAGGTTTTCTCACATAAATGTATAAACACACACATGAAGTATATATATGATGTTTGTATGATGATCTAGTCAATATATGGGATCTTGAAAGGTGTTCTCATGTGTATCCTACACTAGATGGTGCTTCAATATGCTATGTCCATGTGAAAGGGTTTCTGACATGATTTTGGTTGATGAAAGGACTCTCTCATCTATAACCTATGAGCTAAGAATATGAGGGGTTAATACTCCTAAATCCTATGATTTATAAAGTAATATAATAAAGTCTTTTCAATAAAGAAAACTTAGCTTCGCACCGAGTCGACTTGAAATTTAGGGGTGTCCCTTCCCAATGTGGGAATGTAGGTTCAACATAATTGTCATGAGGTGGATAGCTACAATTCCTCACTAGGAATAAAGAATGTTTCCTTATATGCCTACAAGTTCCAAAAACTATGCTTGTGCCATAGGATCTAGCATGTCATATCACCCAATATTATAGTATGATGTTAATGTTCTACTTTGGCTAAGTAGAGCACCTCTTCTTGGTGTGAGGTTCTACTAGACTAAATTCCATGTTTATCACCCATGGTCTAACTGTCGGTTAAGGCTATAGTTTCCCTAAAGTAAAATGTACAATGGAAGTAAAGTAAACACCCTAACTAGGATAACCTAAGGGAAGGTTCTTAGTGGAGGTGAGTGGAGGTGATTTTGCCTATGCATTGAACAAATAGCTATTGATGGGAGTTCTAAGAATGTGTTCTAATGTATATGACTATGTTAATGTTCTTTACGCATGACATTGTAGTGTTGTCTACTTGTAATGATTAAATGAATGGTATGAGTCCTAATGAGTCTAAATGATGTGGCCTTACCCTATATACATAATGTTGGTCTTATTGACTATATGATTAAGGTCCTACTTTGTATGCATGTAGTTGGCTATAGTATCATGCTAGGTGTATGAAGTATATGTTAAGGCTTATGGTCTCATGATAGGGTTACTAAGTCTGTGTGAGGTTATGGAGCTTCACACGTACATTCTAGAAGTAGACTTAGATTTGAATCGTGACTAAGGTCTTATAATGGTCTATGTTAAGTGGAGTTAGCATATGTCCAAGTCTAATATGGCTTATTGTAATGGTATTGGGAGTCTTGACATGAATGTGTCTTATGATGGGCTATACTTTTATGAAGTTATGTGTTGGGTTTTGAAGGTGGTATGTATGAGTACCTTGTGGCCTTAAAGTTATGCATTGCACCAAGTATCACTAGAGGGTTACTTGGGAAGTTAAGGAAATAAATTAAAATGAACTCACTGTTGTAATGCCCTAAAACAAACTAAGCTAAACTAGAGATTCGTGAATGTTTCTTATTGTTCTTAGGTAGTGTGTGAAGTGTGGTTAAGTTTGGAGTTCAAGCCGACCAAGAACGTCCATGACGTTCGAAAGATATGCCTTAGAAAGTGTTCTTGTGTCTTAAGGTTTTTGAATGAGTTTTACCTGTTCGTTTTATTTGAAATTGGTGTGGGATGTTCCTAAGACCTAGATGACTTAGTTTAGTGGTTTAACATCCGTGTATGACCCCACCTAGGACCCACAAGGGACCCTAGAAGAGGACACCACCTCTTGGCAACAAGCTGCCAAAACAGTGACCAAACGACGACCCAAGGGACGGTCCGTTGGTCAACCAATGGTCCGTCAACCAAGGGAGTATATTTGCCCTGAAAGTCAGGATGGAATGCTTGTAATTGGAGCTATGTCTCAACCAACGATACCCCACCAACGGTCCATTGATTGACAAACGTTCCATTGGTTGGTCCGTCGGTGAGACTGCCCCAAAAATTGCAAGTTTCCTGTTAAGTCTTGGGGTGTTTGGTAAATTCACCCCAAGTCTTTTATGACCTTAGGACGTTTATTTTAGGGTTTATTGGGTATATTTAGATGTTTTAAACCCTAATACCTAATTTTAGACTCCACTTCCTAAAACCCAGAACCCCTCTCCCTTATAAGACTCCCTCAAGTCACTATGGAAACTAGAAGTCAAGAAGGAACAAGGGGGGCTGTTGGTGGGATTTTCTTCATAAACAATCCTTGAGGTTTATTCTATGTGAGGTATGGTATCCATCTTTTAACTCTCTTCCATTGAAGGAGTCACTTCTAATGGATTTTCAAAAGGGATTTCCAACCCTAGTTTCTTCTATCTTTAAATCGAAATTTGGGTCTTGCATGAAAACATTTCTAATGATTCAAAAATAATTTTTAATGTTATTTGATGATTTTAATGCTAAAACTTCAATGAAATCATGTTAAAGCTTTTCATAAAATGTTGGCTTAAGAAATGGGTTGAATGAGCTTAGTTTTGTCGTCTTTGAACTCTACTTTAGTTATGTTGTTATTGATGTTTAGATACATCCATAAGGGATAATTTATGATGAACCATTGAGAAAAATTATATAGGTGATGGAAGCTTTGATTGAAGGGTAAGCTGGTTATGTTGATTAAGCTTTGGTTATGAAATGCTCTTGAGTGTTATGGTCCACCTTCTTAGTGGCGGTGTTTACTTGACTTATATGAATGTGAAGTTACTTTATAATTGTGAATGAGGCCATGAAGGCTTGTTATGTCAATTCAAGATGAAAATGATGTTATTCTTGTTAAATGTGTTTTATGAGACTATTTTGTGAAGTAGGCTAGAGAGTATGCCTAAATGACTCATATGAATATGTAAAGTATGTTAAAGTGTGTGATGTGATGAAATAAGGTATAAGCATGTATAGAATGAAATATGAATTAAATGATGCTTATGTGCATGGTCTGCTCACATGTACGTACACACACTTAAATGAATGTATGAAGCTAAGTTGAGTAAAAAGGGGAGTTTTGGGGTGAACACTCTTCGTGAGTTGAGATGAAGTGATTAGTTGCAACCTCACTATTCCTAATGAGCTTTATAAGATAGGCTGGACGATGAATGCCCTTCGTGAGTAGAGATATGGCATTCAATAGTTATCCTTAACCTATTGTTTATAATGTTGAGAATCCGTGGGGAGTTATGCGTAGCATCGAGAGGATATGAAGAAGAAGTGGGTTACACTTCGTGAGTTGAGATGATGTATTCCAATGTAACTCTTGAGATGATTAATCCTCGTTAGTAGAGAATAATTTACTTAGTAGTAATCTCATTATCCCTTAACTATGTGCCCGCATAAATTTGAAAGCAATGTAAAAGCTAAAAAGTATGACCTTACTCTACGAAAGTGAGGGTCCCTCATCCGATAGGGGTTAATATAGGGATTCCATGTCTAGCTCTCATGGTCTATGTCGGTTAATCTAACCCCCACAAAAAAAAATGAAAGTACTAAGTCTTCTAAAAGAATGTGCCACTTAGGGTAGGTAGTGGAATGTGACACTATTTATCCATTGCACTAGGTAGGCATTCCGAAAGGGGAGTCTTGGTGAGTCTTATGTGAGTTGAATGAACTAAGTCTTCTAAAAGAATGTGCTACTTAGTGTAGGTGGTGGTATGGGATGCTATCTATCCATTGCACTATGTAGGACCTTCCGAAAGGGAAGACTTGGTGCCAAACCTTCTAAAAGAGTGTACTACTAAGGGTAGGCGGTGGTATCGGACGCCATCTACTCATTGCAATAAGTAGGCATTCCGAAAGGGAAGTCTTTGGTATTTTGATGGGTGTTCTTCTAATGTCTTGTGATTGAGCGGTGGCTTGTTCTCCCAAGGTGAGTAAGCTCATGGTGGGTTGTCTTAAGGAACTCCTTGGTGTGTATTGAAGGAGGTGTTTAGACGTTTTCTTCAAGTCATACCTTGGACAGGCTTAGGATAACCTCGGTTAGGAAACTCCTACATAAATGAGTTCACTTCCTCATCGTCAATATTTTGGAGGTTCACCATTTTTGGAGTCTAAATAGTTCACTGTAATGTAAATGAACTTACTGTAATATTTTGGGTAACTTCACTGTAAAGTGCACTCTTTTGCAAAAGTTATGGAAATCCTTCTCTAAGTGTTAAATGATGTTTCTTATGTTGTTTTTCTTCTAAATTCTTGAATGTTCTTTTTATTTTGCATGAAAGCTTATCTTACTAAAATGTCCATTTTTATGTGATTTTGCATATGCCATAGTTAGTACATTGTTTTGTACTAACCCCATACTTTTCTATACTCTATAAGTATAGGTTGGAAGCTTGTGAAGGTTTGAAGGTAAAGCTTGGGAAATCTCAAGATTTGGTATGTCCTCATATACTCGAGGACATAGTCTATGTTTCCTAGTTTTATTAATAAGACTTATTATGTATTTTCTTTCAATGTATAGGGTCGTGTCCCTAAGATATTATGTCGCGTCTTTAAGTTGGCTTGTGACGATGAGATTCTGTAAGTATTTATGAATGACTTCGTTTATTAAATTATTCATGAAAACTACTTTTCATGTCTTATGTAATGAACGATAGTTAAAGGGCTTGTATGAGACCCAAAAGGGTCAAGTATGCCTTGCCACGATTCGAGGGTTCTCCCTAGCTTCTAGGGGGTGCTTTTGGTTCATGACAACTGTAATTGGATAAAGCTTACTATTAAGTGGTGACTAATATGCCTTAAATGTAATGTGTGATTTTATATGATGCATGACCATTGAATATGCCTATATGAAGTATGTGAATTGTATGATTCTTATGGTATCAAAGTTTTATGAAGTTTTCACAAAAGGCATGATGCATGGCTTCAAAGAAAAATGTCCCTTTTGAATGCATGTTTTTGCATGGTTTCCATACTTAGTGCGTTCTTGTACTTACCCCATTCTTCATCATCTTTTTACACAAAGTGTAGTTTATGGACGCTTAAAGGATGTCTATATGGTGAAGGTCTTGATATGTGTTTTCCAAGCTCAAAGAAGGAAATCCGTAAGATTCAAGGACATCCTATGTCGATTTTATGTTCAAAATCATGTAATAGTTTAGTTATGTTTTATGTTATAAGGGTCGTTCCCCTAATGTACTCTAATGATGTTGAGTCTAAGATGGAAAAGAGACTTAGCGTATAACTATTTTAATATGATATATTTTATATCTAATGGAACTAATGTTCTAGCATATGATGTGCTATCAAAGTTTTAAAGTTTAAGCTAAATTTACCTATGACAGTGCAATGAATGATAACTATGGGATTGTATAAGACCGCCGACAGGTCAAGTACGCCATGTTTACTTATTGGGGGTGCTCCCCGGTCATGAAAAACATGGTATCAGAGTCAGGTTATAAAAGTGGTTTTAGGGTCCAAAAGTCTCATATTTCCACGTCTAGAATAGTCTCGTTCATTTGTGGTAAGTCGCGACACATCCATAAGCGAGAGGCTACAGGACGATAGAGTTTCCCTTCTTCATCATTCTCATGTCGTGCTATAGAACTTAAATCTGTAAGATCTCTCTCATTTGTTTTCTTGTTCGGTGGTCTTTTAGATCTGATTGCTTGGATGATATGGTACCTCTATTATTGAGGGAGAAAATGTGAGATTTGATGTTTATCTTTGTCTTATGGTTTGATGAGTATGTCTAAACGTGAATTTTGGCATGCTTTGATGATGTGATGCCATTTATGGCTATATATATGATTTATGAGAAATGACATGTTATGTGAAGATTTATGTTATAATAAGGTTATAGCTTATTAAAGAAGTTGTTACAGTTAAATTGAGCTTCCTTTTTGGATTATAAGTTTCTTTATGATTTTTCATGATAATAGTCTTTTGATATGGTTTAGACTTGAAACACTTTAAAGAAGTGTGGTAAATAGCTAAAGATGAATGTTGCCTTATTATGTGTGTAATTTCTCATAGTTGCTTTGTATGGATTGGAGTCCTTTGTATAGAATTAATCCTTGAAGTGAAGGTAGTGTGATTATATTGTAGGGTGATTATGTGGGTTGGAATGACCTAGAAGTTACCTTACACAAGTGTTGAATGAAAAGAAAGAGTCCTTATGGATAAGTGTCCTTTATTGTTTCCCCTATGGTTTTATGACCATTGGTCCTGGTATAGTAGATCTTATGTGGTTGGATAGCATGAACTAACTTGAATGTTATAGATTCCATTTAAGTGTTGAACTTTTAGGAATGATGATCATTGATGTATTATTCCTTTGATGTTTGAGTTGGTAGGCTCCTTCATGTGAGATTAGCATCAAGAACCCTCAATGATGTTTAGTCTTCATGAGTGAAGAGTATGAAAGGTTGGTTTTGACCTGCCTTGACTTTGGTTTTCACGGGGATGATGTGATTAGGCATACTACAAGTTGGGAAGTGCCTAAGTGGTAAGATTTTATGTGCCCTTGATGTCCCTATGTTGAGTTACTCTAAGCCCTTTTAGGTTGGGAATCATCTTTAGGTGATGATGATGAAGGTTGATAAGCTAAGATCCTCTTGGGGTTGGGTTAACTTGATCTAAAAGGGGTTTACCCTAAGTGGGTGATGGTGATGTGAGTAGTAAGGTGATAAATATTCCTATGTTGTCCATCGATTCTTACTTGAGCTTGAGACCAAAGGGTTCCTAGTAGCTTGTTCAGGATAGGAGTCTTGCATAATAGTATAAGTTGCATGTTCTCCATATGTAATGTATGTCTTAATTGACGCTATGTTAAGCATGTTTTGAAGATTCTAAATTGCATTAAAAAGGGATTTTTGATCAAATTCATGTTTTCTCTTGTTAATTGTGCATCTTTATATGTTAGTTGTGCATTTCACTTCTTGAGATAAGGTAAGAAGCATTTTGATGTCATGTGGTGTTCTAAGACATCAATCAGAAATTGAGTTTGATTAAAATAAAAAATGATGAGTCTCTTGAATATTATGTGACTTTTATTATTTGGGAAGTATTAATGTAGGCTTATTCTTGAGCAGTGAAGGTATGTTTAGACAATGTCCTTTTGTGTGCCTATAAATTGTAAGCATTTCCCTAAAAGATGCATGTTTATGAAAGCTATTGTCATGGTAGAAATTAAAATTTTGTGAAATGACTTCCTATTGTTGTAATGTGTGTGGTGTGACTTCCCATCTTGACTTCACTAGGACGAAAGTTTAAGCATGATTTGGTTTAAAGGTTGGGAACTTCTCATTTAAAATGAATTGACCTTGGTGCCTTGCTTTGGTGTGAACTCATGAGACTTGTATGTGTGTTGAGGAGAAGGACATTTCTCCCTAAACATAACTAAGTATGGTCTGGTTTAGTATGTACCTCATGGAATTATGCCTAACTAATAAGAATCCATTGTTGACCTATTTGACTTAAGTTTATGTGCATTGAAGTATGTGCGCTTAATTCCTTCTTGAGTGATGTGGAATCTCCCTATGTGTGATCATACATTATAAGCTCTTAATGAAATGAAGTTTAAAGACCATGTAAGGTTTAGGAGAAGGATGTTCCTCCTATGAACTGACAAGAGACTATGTATTTGATCAATTTAAAAAGTGAGTGAATAAAGGTTTTGCTTGCTTGTATTGGATTGACTGCTACATGGTTTGAAATTTGTGTTCTTGTATTTTTGGTGCGTTGACTTCAATGTGATGATATTATGAATGTTGTCTGCTCCTCTATGGGTCATTGAAGTCCTTGTTGCGTTTAAAGTATCTTAAGTTTCATTCAAGGATGAATGTTCCCAAGTGGGGGATATTGTTAGATTACCAAAATGAAATAAGGTGTGTAGAGCATCACATGTGCCTTATAAGCCTGTTAACATGTTAATGAAGTGTTTTAAACAATTTATTATTTATTAGAAGTCATTTGGAAATCAAACATCTAAGGACGTCTAATGGCTTTTGAAAGTTAGCCTAGAGACGTACATGTGTGTATTTGTGTGCCTTAGCATGTTTTACGTGTTCGTTACGGTTGAAATTGATATGGAAGGTCCTTAATATGTATACTAGTGGATTTACTTTTGAAACGTCCAGGCACGACTATCCAAGGTCCCCACAAGAGTCCCTCAAAGAGGACCCAAAGTCTGCCTAGACATTGCCTTGGCAGTATCTACCTATGACTGGCAAACGACGGCAAGTAGGTATGGTGACGCCCCTTCGATGGGTGAGCGTCGTCCCACACTTAGATGGTTAAATATCAGCCAAAGAAAAACCCTTAGACCCAAATGAAGGATTCCACCTATGGCCCGTCGTTGGGCCTACTGATAGTTGATGGTTGTCCATCGATGCAACCTGTGTCATCTGCCAGGCGGACAGTTAAGTGAAAGGGGTGAATGGGAAATTCACCCGACGTCCTAACCTTACACTAGGTGGCTATTTTAACTATTTTTGGGCATACTATGTTAGTTTAAAATATCAAAACCCCAAACGCAGGTGATATTTCAAAATTAGGCTTCATTCTCCAAAAGAAACCTCTCTAGAAACCTCCATTCGAGATGAAGCTCAAAAACAGATTAGAGCTTGGATTCCCATGGATTCTTCATGAATATTTCGTGTATTTCTCCTACAACGAGGTATGGTGATCCTTAATCTTTAGATAATCTTACATCTAAAGAGCTCTTTCCAATGTTTTCAATGAAAGTTCATGATCAAACTTCCTATCTTTCAATCTAGCCATGGGTTCTTTCTCAAATTTATTTCAAAAGAATGCTTATGATCATTTGATGTTTATTTACTGGTTTTAATCTGAATTTCAATAAAATTTCATGATGAAACCATGATCCTTGCGAAATCACAATTTAGCATATGGTATGGGTAATGTGATCTTGCTGAGATGATTATGGATTATGATTTCGTTTATGTGATTATATCTTTAGCTATTGTTTTACACTCAATGTATGGTTAATTTTTTATGAGTGATAAATGATGATCAAGGTGTAGGGATTTAGTAAAAATTACCTCTATTCCTCTACTTCCTATAGATTGGTGATGTAGTGTATATAATGTGGTCATGATCTTATGATTATTGAATTCTGGATTTCGATATTGTTAGTGTACTTTTAGATACTTCCCGATATTTGAATTATTTATGAATTATGAGGATTTATCAATGGTGATTAAATCTTGGAGAATCGGTGAGTTAGTCCTATTTATTCTACTTCTCTATAGAATTGGACTTGTATGACATTGTGTGGTATGGTCCACATTGGGTGGAGGTTTTTACTTCTTCTCAAGCTATATATGTGTGGATCATGGACTTGAAGGCAACTTGATTTTATGTGAGTGTGTGGTTATTATGATCGCACTATGTGAAGCTTATGTGTAGTTTCCATTCTAGTCTACGATCTAGGTTGTGTTGCCAATGTTATGAGCATGTGTGTGACTATGTTAGGTATGGTGTATATGATTCCAATGATGAAGTATAAATGGTCAATGACCCCCTGCCTATGTACCCCTATGTGAATATGTGATTAGCTAGTGGTAGGTGTCCTGGTTACAAGTGTTGAAGTTATCTCGTCTCCTATGCTATTATGTGTTGTGTGGTCTATGCTCGGTTGTGCATTGTGGTCCTAAAATTTCTGGGCACGACTCCCCATGGACAACCTAAAGGGTTGTTCAAGAGTACCCAAAAGCTGCGTAGACAGTGCCTTGGTTGTGTGCAATCGACGACCCCATGAACGACACCTCGTGGATGAATTGACACCCCATCAACTGGTGGAATTGATAAACAGTTAGAAGTGTGAGATCAACCCCCAAGAAAGGAGTCTCCATTGTAAACGACGACTGTGTAGCACGGCACCGTCGTTCCATCGACAGTCCATTTCCATGCACATTGATTTAACCTGCATGTTCTGCCTGCAACACGCTTATCATTAAAGAGGTGAATGGGACATTCACTCCACGTCCCAAATAGACCCTAGGTAGTTATTTCTATCTATTTTTGGGTTTATTAAGTTAGTTAAAAATATTAAAACCCCAAATAGACTTCATTCATCAAATTTCACCTTCCCTCTCAAAACAAATTCTCTCTAGAAACCTCCATTGGAGATAGAGCTCAAGAACAAGCTATGGAGGTTGATTCTTAGCGCTTTTTACTTAGATTCTCATGCGATTTCTTATGTAGAAGTTATGGTAATCCTTCATCCTTAGTTATCCATTAATCTAAGGATTTTCTTTGAAGGTCTTCAATGATATTTCATTATCAAACTCTCTATCTTTCAATGTAGAAATGGGTTCCTTCTAAAAATGATTTCCAAAAGCATTCTTAATATTAATTGAAGATTAGGTATTCTTTTAAGGATAATTTTCAATCCATTTCATGAAGAACCCATGAACCTCCCAATTTCTCAATTTAGCTTATAATGTGGGCATTGTGATATTGATTTTTTATTGATTAAATTATTATTCTATAATGTCAAAATTCCTACAGCTACTGTTTTCTATGTGAATTGATGGTGAATTATTTGTAATTGATCAATGATGATAAAGGTTTGGAGAATTGGTAAGTTTGACCTATATTCCTCTACTTTCTATAGAATTGATGATGTAGTGTACATTGTGTGGTATGGTCCATTTATGGTGCCGGTCTTTACTTTCTTGTCAATCTCTAAATGTGTTGATCATGGCGTTGAAGGTAAGTTTATGAATTATGAAGTGTGATTATGATGATCACACAATGTGAAGTTATATGCCTAGTTTATAATGCTATTATCATTTTCTAGGTGTGTTGATGATGCTTGATATATGTCAATGAAGATGTTAGGGTTAGGTTTGGTCTATGTGATTGTCTTTTATGAAGTGCGAATGAAGAATTACCTCTTCTTATGTACCCCTATATGAATGTGTGATCATAACCAAAGCTAGGATTGTTAGATTCAATGTTTATGATGTATTTTCTCCGATGCTATAATGCGGTGTGTGGTCTATGCATGAATGTGTATTGTGATCTTAAGAGGGTGGCTGCCTCAAGGATATGTTGATAGATAATATATGATCATGTTGTCCAATATACACACACATCATGCCTGCTTAAGAGTACTATAGGTTCATGGTGTCTAATAAAAGGATAATTCTCATATGCACTAATGTCTACTAATATGCATGTAAAGTCTATGATCCATGAAAGTATGAAAATGTATCTTAACTAGGATGACTAGATAGGTGCATTAGTGTAGGAAAGGGTATGGGACTTTGTCTATACACTGCACATATCTACCTTGATAGAATCGTTCCTAGGGTGATTACTCTATTTACATGAATATAAATGCATTATTTAAGCTATGAAGATGAAAGTATATACTATGATGTCAAGTATATGATGTGATAAAGTAAGCATATGTGTAGTTTTTAAATGTTGTATGTGAATGTTTTTCTCAATTATGAAAATGTACACACACATAAATGAATGCATTAATGAAGCATTTATGAAAATCTAGTAAAGTAGGGTCTTTTGAAAGGTTTGCTTAATTGTACTCAAAACTAGGTTGTGCTTGAATATGCTATGTCCATGTGAAAGGTTTTCTCACATGATTTAGGTTGATGAAAGGACATTCTAATTTATAACTTATGAGCTATGCATATGAGGAGTTAATCTCCTAAAGCCTATATTTATGAAGTAATGTTAATAAAGACTTTTCAATAAAGGGAACTTAGCTTAGCACAGAGTGAACTTGATAATTGAGGGGTGCCCCTTCCCAATGTGGGAAGGCATGTTCACCGAATGTCCTCATGAGGTGGAAAAAACAATGCCTAAGGGTATAAGCTAGCATGATGTTAATGTTCTACCTTGGCAAGTAGAGCACCTCCTTTCGGTATGGGGTTCCCTGACATCGGAATCCATATATAGCTCACATGGTCTTCTTTTCGGTTAAGTCTAGGGTATCCCAAATGTAAAATGGTCAATGCAAGTAATGTAATGAACCCTTACTAGGATAACCTGAGGGAAGTTGCCTAGTGTAGGTGAGAGTAATTAACTTACCTTTGCATTGAACAAGTAGCTGTTGGAGGAAGTTCTAGGAAGGTGTTCTATATGTAAATATATATATATATATATATAAATATATATATATATATATATATATATATATATATGTATGTATGTATTTGTATATCATGCATGACATTATGATATTGAATAATTTGTTTTGATAATATGCATAGTATGAGTCTTAAAGTGTCTATATGATGAGGTCTAACTTTATGTGCATTAAGTTGGTAGTACTGAATATATGATTAAGGTGTTACATGGTATTTATATAGTTGTCTATACTTTCCATGTTGATGTATGAAGTTGTCACATCCGTGGAGCAGCCACTAGACGTAACCAGAGTCGTCGTCCTCTTCTAGGACTAAGAGTACCCTCTTAGCATACATCATTACATTCATAGGTCAATGTACGGAAAAATTTAAACTTTTCATTACTTATACATTGAGGTATACATAGATCTCTACATAACATAATATATTCATATCGAGTATACATAGACCTTTCGTATAGGAAGAATACATAGTCTTCTACTTTTATTGCACATAAGTGTATATATAAGATAGAACACAGTCTTAATGAGTGTCTTATTTCATAGCCATCTAACAAGATTAGTAGTTTGGCCATAGCCCATAAATCAATGTAAAAGAGCGACATATAGGCTATACAATCCGTACTCAAATGAAAGGAGAAAGAACATAAGAGTCTTAAAACTAAAACAACTTCATAAGCTCGATATTGGCATCGCCCTCGGAAAGTGAGGACCTACCCACTTGGATTTTTGAGAAATTCCAAGTCTTCTTCAAAGTTGTCTCAAAGAGCCCTCAACGATCGGAACCTAAAATGTTGGGGGAAAAGGGAGAAAATAGGGTTAGTACACCACTTGTACTAAGTATGAGACCGTATGAACATATAAGATCAAATCATGCTAAAAAGGAACATTTAAATGAGTATGCACTTTTCATAAAAACCTTTATGCACATTCAACAAGATCATACCAACCAATAGGACATGTTCATTTAGTCATAGGCATGTTTATTACAAGAATAACAACATCAAGTCTAGTCAAGTCAATATGCATATTGTATAGTTGAATACATAGCTAAAGCAAGACAATCACTCCTGAACCCTCATTAAGTCAACAAGTGCAATGACTAAACAAATCCCCATAACCTTACTCAATCAAGTAACTCAACAAGAACCATGACAAACATCCAACTTCACATGACACATCATATAAGAATACATAGCATCATACCTTACCAACATCACATAATGTCATTTACATATATGTTCATTATATACATATCATTTACCTTTATAAGCATATACATACCTAAGGACATCCTTCTAAGACTCCCTTCAAGGCTAACTAGTACAATGTATAGGTAGAGTTTCATACCCCTACCTAGACTAAGATAAACCTTTTCGTTCATGCTAGTTAGAATTCATCCATTACTTCATTTTACCTTTTGGGAACATCTTTCCTTAACCGACAAATACCACATGATATAATTGTGGAATCTAGTGTCATAGAACCCTACACCGAAAGAAGGTGGACTACTTGCCAAGGTAGTACCAATACATGAACATAACAACTATGTGGATCCACTAGCTAGTATTCCTATGGGGGCAACATAGTTCAAGAACTAGGAGATATAATTGGGACCCTCTTTATGCTACATGCATTATTGTCTCCAATCTCAAGAGTACATTAGTGATCCTACCTTACCTATGTGGGAAGGAACACTCCTCACTCTAGTTCACTCGGTGCTAAGCTAGAGTCCCTTTTTGAAATATCTTTATGCCTTTATTGTCAATCATAACTTAATTTATGTCATAGGGTATATCCCTTATATAATCATCATTATAATAGCTCAATAAGAATTGCATGAGTATAAATCCTTTCATAAAAATTCATATATGTGTGTTTAGAATATTTACATATCACTTCATAATAAGGCACATGGGTAAATCATTCACCATCCTTATAACATTTACATCTTAGCCAACCCCTCGCAAATCATAGTCAAGACATTTCAATTCAACATCATTCCAATCCTATCAACCCTAATACAAGTCATACTCCAATAAAATATCATGATTTAAGCACAATTAACCATAATTTAAAGTAGAGAATAGGGATCATTAGAATTACCAAGTCTCCTTCATAATCCATCATCAAGGTCTTACCATCAACCCTTAACTCAATCCAATTAGGGTAAAGTTTCATCATAAGACAATAACCAACAAAATAACAAAGCTAATTGAATCACTACATCACAATTCATCACTAGTTCATAGCTTAAGACAAGATACTTAGGTGTATTCACAACATACTTCATAACCTAGATCAACTTTTCAAGAACAAGCATGATAGAACTATAATTCATCCAAATATATTCATGATTGATAGAATAACACTATCTAGTAGTAATTCAATCAATAACCAACTCAATTTAACAAACATTAAATAATTAATATCAAGATCATAACCTAGGGTTAAGGGGTGAAGGTCATCTTATACAAACTAGACAAAACCATCAAGATATATCATAATTAAGTTTGAATACATGTTAATATATTCATAATATCCAAAATAAATCATTTTCAAATAAATTCATAACATTAGTTTCGAGATTTAGAAAGACCCACATGAAAACTCAACTTTTGAAAATACATTGAAGTAACCCTTTGAGGAAAGAGGTCTCAAAGGTGAATTAGATCCATACCTTAATGTTTGATGAAGAATTGATGGTGAATTCTTCCCTTTACAGCCCCTAAAACCGTCGATCAACACACGCCCCGTCGATTCCCTTTCGTGGGTGCACAGTGCCTTGGGCAGTTTCTTCACTCCAAACGCAAGGGTCCTCCTCAAGGGTCCTTAGTTGGTCCTTGGAGAGTCTTACCCGGATGTTTCGCCATGAATCAACTTAAAAACATGTTAGACACCCTTCTACAAATTTTCATCATTTTCCGACTTCTAAAAGCTAGTCAAATAGGCTAAGGCAGTCTAGTACCTCCTTGAGCTAGTTTCCGGACGTCATAGACGTTCTTGTACGTTTTGGTTTCTAGACTTGCTAAATGACTTATATTCATTAAAGTTAACCTTGAACCATATGACACTTATGTTAGGCTGTAGAACACGTCTTGGATTTTCAAGGTATTACATTATCCCTCCATTAGGAACATTTGTTCCCGAATGACACTAAAACTCTTTTGAAGAAAGGAATAGACTCAAGACTAGCAGCCCAACCAACAAAAATACAAGACAACATAAACGATATTACTTAAACAAGGCAACTCAAAAGCTTTTATTACCACACATAAGGCTCAAACATCACATTATGAGGAATTTCCTTCTCACAACAACAACATGAGCTCAACATACTTTACATGAGTCAATTATACCAAAGTTCAACTTACAAACATGCTACATATAATTTCATAAATACTCACCATATCAAAATGTACAACATAACTCAAACAATCAAAATTGCAAATTATTAGCATACTTCACTTTAAGATGGTGTAACAACATTCAAAAATGCATATTTTGCAAGACTTCACCAAAAATCAAGAAACGTCAATCTTTATTAATTATTTTCATTATTAAGAGGAATGACTAATATTAGTTATCAAAAAGATGAGGGTAACGGGAATTAATGTCGGCCTCGGACTCCCATGTTGCACCCTCAACTAGGTGATTCTTCCATAGCACTTTCACGAAAGCCACCACTTTGTTTCTCAACTTCTTTACTTTACTATCAAGGATTTGAACCAGAACCTCCTCATAGGAGAGGTTATCCTTCCCACCAAGACCCTCAATATGAAGAATGGACTCGGGATCACCGACACAGTTCTTTAGCATAGAAACATGGAAAACCGGATGAACCAAAGCCAATTCACTAGGAAGTTTGAATTCATAGACAACCATACCAACCCTTTGCAAGAGTTCATAGAGACCCACATAACGAGTACTTAACATAACATGCCTTTCTTGCAAAATCTAACCACCCACTTCATAGGTGAAATTTTCAAGTACACTTTATCAAATTCTTCAAACTCTAAATCCCTTCTCCTATTATCTACATAAGAATTTTGTCCACTATAGGTTGTTTGCAAACAATATCTTATAATATGAACTTTCTCAAAAGTCTTATAGATCAAATCGGGACCAAGAATCGAAGACTCACCAACTTCAAACCATCCAATAAGAGATCTACACCTCCTACCATACAAGGCTACATAAAGATCTATGGATATGGATGAATGAAAACTATTATTGTAAGCAAACACGACCAAAGGAAAGTACTTATCCAAACTTCCCTTGAAGTTGATGACACAAGCTCTAAGCATATCCTCAAGGGTTTGAATAGTACACTCCACGTGACAATCCGTTTGGGATGAAAAGCGGTACTTAACTTCACCTTAGTACCCAACCCTTCTTGGAATGACCTCTAAAACCTAGATGTGAATTGTTCACCCCTATTCGATATGATGGATAACGGAATACCATAGAGATAAACAATATCATCAATGAAGATCTTTGCATAGTACTCCACCGAATAAGTAGACTTGACGACAATAAAACGAGCGGACTTGGTCAACCTACCCACCACCACCCAAATGGAGTCATATTGTTTTTGAGTCTTAGGCAAACCTAACACAAAATCCATATTGATGTCTTCCCACTTCCAAGTAGGAATTTGGATTTCTTGTAGTAAACCACCCGGATTTTGATATTTGGCTTTCACTTGTTGGCAATTTGGACACTTTGCTACAAACTCCGCTATGTACTTCTTCAAGCCTTCACACCAATACACTTCCCTAAGGTCATGATACATCTTTGTAGACCCCGGATGAATCGAGTAACGGGACCCATGAGCTTTCTCAAGAATCCGGTCCCTCAAATAATCTAAATTAGGAACACACAACCTTCCTTGATACCTCAAAACACCACCAACCCCCTAAGGAAAATGACTCATTAAGCTTATCAAGAACCGATTTCTTCAACTCCATCATTGGTTGACCAATGTGTCGTTTGGACTTCACCATAACAAATAAAGATGACTCGGAGTTCTGATTGACCGTAAAGCCACCATTTGGAGAATCTTCCAACCTTACTCCCAATCTAGACAACCTATGAACATCTTTCACTAGCTCTTTCTTGGCTTCCTCTACATGAGACACACTACCCCCAGTCATTCGACTTAAAAAATCTGCAACCACATTGGTCTTCCCAGGGTGATAAAGAACACTCATGTCCTAATATTTCAACAATTCTAACCACCTTCTTTGTAGATTCAACTCATTTTGAATAAACACATATTGGAGACTCTTGTGGTTGGTCTACACATCAACGTGAACACCATACAACTAATTAATCCATATTTCATCGCAAATACCATGACCTCTAACTCAAGGTCATGAGTTGGATATTTATTCTCATGCACCTTAAGTTGTCTAGCAGCATAGGTGATTACTTTCCCATGTTGCATTATAACAACCCAAAAATGACTATGCTAAGTAGTGCCTAAATGTACCTAGAATACCTAGATTAGACCGGGTTCACACAACTTGATACACGTGGAACCAGACCTCAGAACCTATGCACTAGCCAAGCCAACCAACTTGGTGAGTTAGTTGAGCTAGGCAAGGTTGGGACTAGCCATGTAGGGCACCCAAATTGAAGAGATTCACCCGGATGAGTTTTTTACCAAACTTGAAAAGGGTAATCTTAGGTTTGGAGGTTCTAGGGGTAAAACGTTCTTTTCCAGGATAGGGGTAGTATTGTAATTACCCTAAGTATTTATATTAATTAATATAAAGAGATGGGCAATTCGGGTAGGGTTGGCCGAATTTGACCCTTTTTCGCAAGTTAAGCTTCACCCGGGTTCGATCCTTAGTGGAAGAAATGTTAAATTAATTAATTTATATTAATTATATGATTTAAGCAATGGCATGATTAGTAATTTCACCTAAACCTTAAAAGAATCAGATTTTTAATTAATAAATAATAAGGAGTCCTAGTTTGACTAAGTCTTCAACTAAAACTCCTACACTTACTCTCATCTCTCTCCACTCTCTTTCTCACGATTCTACACTCTCTTCTCACACTTATTTACTCTTATTCTCACGTTTATTATATGTAGAATAACAAAGAACTTGAATGCTAAAACTCAAAAGAAAAATTAAACTCATAACGAAAAGCAAAAACATTGTTCTTGACGGGTTGTGCTTGAAGTTTGGTGGTGAGGCTTTGGTGTCATGGATTTGGCTGCCATTGGAGAAGATTTGGAGGGTGTTGAGCGACAAAAGGTATGGGTTTTATTCCTCTTGGTCCCTTTCCTAAGAGACCCCTAGGATTCAGTCGAATTCTATTCCGAAAACTAGGAAGGTTCCCCGTTGCATGTCCCTGTCACTAGCTCCCATCGAATTTGTAGGTTGGGTATGTTTTTCTTGTAGAATTTAGGGATTTGATGTGTTTTCGTGATGATTATGTTCAATTATGTATGTTCGGACTTATGTGAGTAATAAGCATGCTTTCTGAAACTATGTATTAAACGTGTGTGTGTGCGTTATGTATGCCGTGGCTTTGGTCATGGGTTGAAGTGTGTAATATGCATGTTAAATTCTTGTGTTTTGTATGCAATTACTTGAAGTAAATCGTGATGTTCATAAGTGGTGTAATGTTTCTGAATTGAGTGAAAATCTTAATCAAATGTAACCACAAAAATGCACAAAATAAATGTACGAAATGTCCAATGAATTGTCCAAAAATGTAACGTATAAAATGTTGAGGAAATGGACTGGAAAGTGGTATCAAATTTCCAGATTTGCTGGAAATTTGGTTCGGCCAAGTTACTGGAAAAAAGTTGAGTTTTAAAAAAAAATTAAAACGTATGAGGTCATTAGGGATTGAACCCAAGACCTCACCATATGCAAGCTATAAAAAAATTCAATAAAAGAAAAACGAGGTTATGGGGGATCGATCCCATATCCTCTCGGTCTAAAACAAAAAAGTCAAGGAGAGAAAAGTAAGAAAAGAAATGTAGGCGTTGGGATTCGAACTTGGATCCCCAAGCTTAAATTTTAAATTAAAATTTAATATAAGACTAAGTGTTGCTCAAGGTATTTGAAATCGGGTTCCCTTGTCCAATTCTGTATTGATGCATAAGTCTTACGTGAATAAATACTTAAGGAAAGATGCCTATAGGAATCGAAATCGAGACCTTGGAATACTTACAAGTTGCATAAGTCTTGCACCACATAATCTTGGGTAAGTATGAGTCACTTAGACGAATTATGAACGAAGCCTCATGACTTTTACGTATGGGTTCATAAGTCCAGCGTACGTTTAAAAATAAATGAACCTAAGATGTATGTAATAAAATGATGTGACCCCCGAAGGGTTAAGTAAGAATGTGAAACACACTAAAAGGCCAAGTGCATTGGCATATAACGAAATGAACATTCACGTAATAAGGTGAGTAATTATGTTATACGATGATGCTAATGAAAATAAGGACAACATGATAAGAGGCTAGCGCAAGTGAGACAAGATGCATCTACACCTAAAAATCAATGTCACTAAATGAAATTTCTAAGAGAGTATATTTATGCTAAACGATGAATAAATCAACAAAGAGAGGCTACATGAGGATAGGCTAGTACATGTGAGACAAGTTGTATCTACACCTAGAATTAATGTCCCTCAAAGTAAATTCCAAGAGAGCATATATATGTTATACGATGAACAAATAATGAAAGATAAGTAAAGATGAAATGAAAAGATTTTAAGAAAGAATAGGGTGTCATCACAATATGAAGCTAGTGCAAGTGAGACAAGTTGTACCTACGCCAATATAAGGTCACAAAAAGTACTCACCTAAGAGAGTGTTGAATATTAAGAAGCAAGTCTCAATCACACTCTATATGTAAGTGTAAGGACAATTCACACTTAATACGAAAAGAAGAGATGACAAATCATCTAATGAGATATGACTACCTCATGCTAGAAGCATGCTTCGACGATGTATGAGTTGAATGTAAATAAGAACTTTAAACGGAGCACCGATAGGCTAGCTATGAGGGGTGATGCCTTCTTTCGTAAAGGGAGGAGGTTCACGTAATTCTCATTAGATGAGACTGTCCACCAAGGTGGGTATGTGTATCCTTAAATCTCCTAGTCTTTGAACTATGCTGCCAACATAGGGAACTAGCCAGTGGTTTTCCACCTAAATGAGATAGGGATGTTTTGGTTTCACCTTGGCCAGTGAATCCACCTCTTTTCGATGTGGGGAAGACACCAGATTTCATGATGCTCACATGATCTATGTCGGTTAAAGTTGAAGTTCCTCAAAGTATGAAAGATAATGAAATAAATGATACCAAAGGTGTTTGGATAGGATAATCAAGAGGTTAACTAGACTCAAGTAATGACACTAGGTCATTCTTGGTCATTGCACAGTGATCTCGATGAGAGTCTTAAACAACATGCTAGGTATAGATGGTGTTCACACCAGCCTACGAACGAATGAAAATAAAGTAAGTATGAATGAATGAAGCAGACTATGTGTTTGCTAAAGAAGGCTCCCTAGTTGAGGTCCCACATGTTGAGCCCTCATTTTGGGAAGTCCTAATGTTAAGTCCGTGATTCCAAGGTCTCACAGCATATGAACGAATGATATGTAATATATGTGCTATATGAAATATGTTATGTGTTGTGTGCAATATGAAAAGAATGATGATACATGTTACTCTCCTAGCATGACTTTCCTAATCTGATTTGGCAAGTCCAACTGACTTGGCTTTCCATAATTCATATCGTTAGGAGAGAGATCTTCTTAATCATGCATGTCTATGCTGTGTACTTGCATAAACCCATACTTAGTACAACTGTGTACTAATCCCATACATTATACTATTTTAGGTGTAGGTTCAGGAGGGTGTTGAAGACATTCATTGCAGCTGTTTGGACATCAGACCTTTTTATCCGTACTTGGTCGGTTCTCATGCATTCGAGGATGCCTGCCATTATGTTTCTAGCTTAGTAATAGGCTTAGGCTAGTGGAGCATGTTCCACTAGTATTTCTTTCCTATTTTGTTCAAACTTATGTAATGGTGCCATTTTCGCAATTGTTACTTATGCTATAAGACTATTTATTTCCAGATTGAATGATTCTTATTAGATGGTTGATACACATGAGCAATGAACTTCTTTATACGCATATGCATGTTATAACTATGAAGTCTATGTACACTTCAAACAAAACAAAAAGTTTCAAAATTTCCGCTAAAATTAACCTAACGAATGTAATGACGATGTAAGTAGGCTTGTCTGCGACCTCTGAGAGGTCAACGACGCCGGTTTCGACTAGGGTCTAGACCCCGGTTGTGACAAACTTGGTATCAGAGCATCAGGTTAAATTTCCAAGACATCAGGCTCATATCAACCACGTTAAGTAGTTTCTAAGTTATGGTAGTGAAGTGTACCACTATCATGAATTAGAGACTGCATAATGATTAGGAAAATTCCCTTCTTCTAATCTTATCGTGCCTTCTCTAATGTCTGATTACTTGGTGTTATGAGCTTATCTAACATCAATTCTTATCTTTCAAAAAATGAACACAAGGAGGAACGCTGATCGGTGAAGAGGAGGAGTAGCTGCTGGGGGCAACCAAGTTCCACCCCAGGCCCCTGCTGCTGGAATAGAAATTCCTGTTAACCCAGCTGGATTGACAGATGGAGAAGTGAGGACAGCCCTGGCACAGATGGGCCAAGCCATCACTTTACAAGCTCAGGCTATGATAGCCCAGGCGGAGCAACGAGATGTTCCCAGATAGAACCCACCTGCCAGCACCATGGCTAGAAGGTTAAGGGACTTCACGAGGGTGAATCCTCCCATTTACACTAGATCTATGATTGCGGAGGATCCCTAGGAGTTTGTGGATGAGATCCACAAGATACTGTGTGCAATGGGTTTGACTAGGGTAGAGAAGGTTGAGCTGGCATCCTACCAGCTAAAGGATGTAGCTCAATCGTGGTATAAGATGTGGCAGGATAGCAGGCCTTTAGGAGGACGTCCAATGACTTGGGATCTTTTCAAGACGGCATTTCTGGAGCGGTTATTTCCCAGAGAAATGAAGGAGGCTAAGGTTGAGGAATTCATAAAACTTAAGCAGGGCTCGATGTTACTGAAGGATTACTCCCTGAAGTTCGTAAAACTTTCCAGGTATGCCACTTCTCTTATGTCTAACAGCAGAGACGAGATGAGTATATGACAGGGATTGCTGAGGATCTCGAGGAGGAGTGTAGGGCAGCTATGCTACATGACAGCATGGACCTTTCCAGGCTTATGGTGTATGTCCAACAAGTGGAGGAAAGCAAGAAGAGGAAGCACACTAGGGCAGGGAACATGTCAAGAAAAGATGAGGAGAATTTTTCGAGAAAGAGTAGTACTGAAATCAGTGATAAGCCCAGGTTTAAGAAGGGACTCTCCCACCAAAGGGAGTCAAGTTCATCCAACGGTCGCTATGATAGGGATTCCGAGTCCAGAGTTAAGAGAAACAATGAAGTAGATACACCTCAGGAGAGGCCACCTTGTATAAAGTGTGGCAAACTGCATGGAGGAGAGTGTATGATCGGCTCTAACTCTTGTTACAGTTGTGGCAAACCGGGTCACATGATGAAGGATTGTCCGAATAGGTGAGGTCAAGAAAAAGGAAAGGAGAGAGTTCAGACGAATGGTCCAAGTGAAAAGGCTCCAAGGAGGCAACGATTCTTCGCACTCAATTCTAGGGGTGCAGGGGAAGACACTCCTGGTGATGTCTCGGGTGCGTAGCCTTAATTAGTCTTTCATGTGTTTGACTGTGTATGGTTTTATGCGCTAGTATGATGTTAATATGTTTGAGTCATCATGTTTGTTGGTGATTTGTGTGACTTATGTTGTATACTTTGATGAGACTAGTTTAGGAAAGAGTTCCTTAGTCTATGAATGTGAAGCTGCTAGTGGGTATCAAGGATGTGCACCATCATGTTAATATGTGAATCAGATATTCACCAATGAGGAGTATTGAATTTCCAATGTATGTATATGTTGTATAGATGAATTACTTGTTGCTATATAATTAGAAGTGTCATTCGGGGATGAATGTTCCTAAGGGGGGGATAATGTAACAACCCAAAAATGACTATGCTAAGTAATGCCTAAACGTACCTAGAATGCCTAGATTAGATCGGGTTCACATGGCTTGATGCGCGTGGAACCATACCTCAGAACCTATGCACTAGACAAGCCAACCAACTTGGTGAGTTAGTTGAGCTAGGCAAGGTTGGGACTAGCCATGTAGGGCACCCGAATTAAAGAGATTCACCCGAATGACTTTTTACCGGACTTGAAAGGGGTAATCTTAGGTTTTGAGGGTCTAGGGGTAAAATGGCCTTTTCCAGGCTAGGGGTAGTATTTTAATTACCCTAAGTATTTATATTAATTAATTAATTAGTATAAAGAGATGGGTAATTCGGGTAGGGTTGGCCGAATTTGACCCTTTTTCGCAAGTTAAGCTTCACCTGGGTTCGATCCTTGGTGGAAGCAATGTTAAATTAATTAATTTATATTAATTATCTGATTTAAGCAAGGGAATGATTAGTAATTTCACCTAAAGCTTAAAAAAATAAGATTTTTAATTAATAAATAATAAGGAGTCCTAGTTTGACTAAGTCTTCAACTAAAACTTCTACACTTACTCTCATCTCTCTCCACTCTCTTTCTCACGATTCTCCACTGTCTTCTCACACTTATTTACTCTTATTCTCACATTTATTATCAGTAGAAGAACAAATAACTTGAACACTAAAACTCAAAAGAAAAACTAAACTAAAAACGAAAAGCAAAAACATTGTTCTTGACGGGTTGTGCTTGAAGTTTGGTGGTGAGGCTTTGGTGTCGTGGAGTTAACTGCCATTGGAGAAGATTTGGAGGGTGTTGAGAGAAAAAAGGTATGGGTTTTAGTCCTCTTGGTCCCTTTCCTAAGAGACCCCTAGGATTTAGTCGAGCTATTCCGAAAACTAGGAATGTTCCCCGTTGCATGTCCGTGTCACTAGCTCCCATCAAATTTGTAGCTTGGGTATGTTTTGCTGGTAGAATTTAGGGATGTGATGTGTTTTCGTGATGATTATGTTCAATTATGTATGTTCGGACTTATGTGAGTAATAAGCATGCTTTCCGAAACTATGTGTTAAACATGTGTTGTGTATGCCGTGGGCTTTGGTCA
Organism: Solanum sitiens; assembly: GCA_016801875.1. Lineage (NCBI taxonomy): Eukaryota > Viridiplantae > Streptophyta > Magnoliopsida > Solanales > Solanaceae > Solanum > Solanum sitiens. The sequence continues at coordinate 1,565,821 of JABWTJ010000375.1, read as the reverse complement.
TGGGTTGAAGTGTGTAATATGCATGTTAAATTCTTGTGTTTTTACTTGAAGTAAATTGTGATGTTCATAAGTGGTGTAATGTTGCGGAATTGAGTGAAAATCTTGATCAAATGTAACCACAAAAATGCACAAAATAAACGTACGAATTGTCTAATGAATTGTCCGAAAATCTAACGTATCAAATGTTGAGTAAATGGAATGGAAAGTGTGATCAAATTTCCAGATTTGCTGGAATTTGTTTCGGACAAGTTACTAGAAAAATTTTGAGTTTTAAAAAAAAATTAAAATGTATGAGGTCATTCGGGATTGAACCCAAGACCTTACCATATGCAAGCTATAAAAAAATACAATAAAAGAAAAATGAGGTTGTGGGGGATCTATCCCACATCCTCTCGGTCTAAAACAGTAAAGTCAAGGAGAGAAAAGTAAGAAAAGAACTGTAGGCGTTGGGATTCGAATTTGGGTCCCCAAGCTGAAATTTTAAATCAAAATTTAATATAAGACTAAGTGTTGCTCAAGGGATTTGAAATCGGGTTTCCTTGCCCAATTCCGTATTGATGCATAAGTATTACGTGAATAAATACTTAATGTAAGTTGTATATAGGAATCGAAATCGAGACCTTGGCATACTTACAAAATGCATAAGTCTTGTACCACATAATCTTGGGTAACTATGAGTCACTTAGACGAATTATGAACGAAGCCTCATTGCTTGTACGTATGGGTTCATAAGTCCAGCGTACGTTTAAAAATAAATGAACCTAAGATGTATGTGATGAAATGATACGACACCCGGAGGGTTAATTAAGAATGTGAAACACACTAAAAGGCCAAGTGCATTGGCATATGACGAAATGACTAGTCACGTAATAAGGTGAGTAATTATGTTATACTATGATGCTAATGAAAATAGTGACAACATGATAAGAGGCTAGTACAAGTGAGACAAGCTGCATCTACACTTAAAAATCAATGTCACTAAATGAAATTTCTAAGAGAGTATATTTATGCTAAACGATGAATAAATAAAGAAAGAGTGGCTACATGAGGATAGTCTAGTACAAGTGAGACAAGTTGTATCTACGCCTAGAATCAATGTCCCTCAAAGTAAATTCCAAGAGAGCATATGTATGTTATACGATAAACAAATAATGAAAGGTGAGTAAAGATGAAATGAAAAGATGTTAAAAAAGAACAGGGTGGCATCACAATATGAGGCTAGTGCATATGAGACAAGATGTACCTACAATATAAGGTCACCAAAAGTACTCATCTAAAAGAGTGTTGAATATTAAGAGACAAGTCTCAATCACACTCTATATGTAAGTGTAAGAACAATTCACACTTAATACGAAAAGAAGAGATGACAAATCATGTAATGAGCTTCAACTACCTAATGCTAGAAGCAAGCTTCAACGATGTATAAGTTGAATATAAATAGGAACTTTAAACGGAGCACCGATAGGATAGCTATGAGTGGTGATGCCTTCTTTCGGGAAGGGCGGAGGTTCACGTAATTCTCATTAGATGAGACTGTCCACCAAGGTAGGTATGGGTCTCCCTAAATCTCCTATTCTTTGAACTATGCTGCCAACATAGGGAACTAGCCAGTGGTTTTCAACCTAAGCGAGCTAGGGATGTTTTGGTTTCACCTTGGCCAGTGACTCCACCTCTTTTCGGTATGGGGAATACACCGGATATCATGATGCTTACATGATCTATGTCGGTTAAAGTTGAAATCCCTCAAAGTATGAAAGATAATGAAATGAATGATACCAAAGGTGTTTGGATAGGATAATCAAGAGGTGAACTAGTCTCAAGTAATGACACTAGGTCATTCTTGGTCATTGCACAGTGAACTCGATGAGAGTCTTAAACAACATTCGAGGTATAGCTTGTGTGCACACCAGCCTACGAACGAATGAAAATGAAGTAAGTATGAATGAATGAAGAAGACTCTGTGTTTTATAAAGAAGGCTCCGTAGTTGAGGTCCCACATGTTGAGCCCTCATTTTGGGAAGTCCTAATGTTAAGTCCATGATTCCAAGGTCTCACGGCATATGAACGAATGATATGTAATATATGTCTGTGCTATATAAAATATGTTATGTTGTGTGTGCAATATGAAAAGAATGATGATGCATGTTACTCTCCTAGCGTGACTTTCCTAATCTGATTTGGCAAGTCCAACTGACTTGGCTTTCCATAATTCATATCGTTAGGAGAGAGCTCTTCTTAATCATGCATGTCCTTGCTGTGTACTTGCATACACCCATAATTAGTACAAGTGTGTACTAATCCCATACATTATACTATTTTAGGTGTAGGTTTAGGAGGGTGTTGAAGACATTCATTGCAGCTGTTCGGACATCAGAGCTTTTCATCCGGACTTCGTAGGTTCTCATGCATTCGAGGATGCCTGCCGTTATGTTTGTAGCTTAGTAATAGGTTTAATCTAGTGGAGCATGTTCCACTAGTATTTCTTTCCTATTTTGTTCAGACTTATGTAATGGTGCCATTTTGGCAATTGTTACTTATGCTATAAGACAATTTATTTCCAGATTGAATGATTCTTTATTAGATGGTTGATACACATGAGCAATGAACTTCTTTATACGCATATGCATGTTATAAATATGAAGTCTATGTACACTTCAAACAAAACAAAAAGTTTCAAATTTTCTGCTAAAATTTACTTAACGAATGTAATGACGACGTAAGTAAGCTTGTCTGCGACCTCTGAGAGGTCAACGACGCCGGTTTAGACTAGGGTCTAGACCCCGGTCGTGACATGCATAAGCATAAACGCAAACCCACTCGGGATGCATCACAATACACAACAAAACCCATTGTACCCTCCGGTAAAGTCAACACTGGAGCAGAAGTAAGTCTATCTTTCATGATTTGGAAGTTTTTCTCACATGCCTCCGAACACTCAAACTTCTTACTCTTTTGGGTAAAATATTCAAGGGAGATGCAATGGATGCAAAACCATCCACAAACCTCCAATAATATCCCGCTATACCCAAGAAACTGCTAATGTCGGTTGGAGTCAATGGTCTCGGACAATTTTTCACCGCTTGCATTTTCCTTGGATCAATCTCAACTCTTTCAATAGATATGATATGACCAAAAAATGCCACCGACCTCAATAAAAACTCACATTTGATATATACTTGGCAAGCAATTGATGTTCTTAAGTACTTGCAACACCACTCTCAAATGATCCATGTGATCCCCCTCATTTTTCAAATATACCAAGATGTCGTCAATGAAGACAATGACAAATGAATTTAGGTAAATTCAAAACATCCTATTCATTAGGCTCATAAACGCCGCCGGAGCATCAGTGAGACCAAAGGACATTACTAAGAACTCATAGTGACCATATCTAGTCCAAAATGCCTTCTTTGGTATATCCTCACCTCTCACCCTAAGTTGGTGATACCCCGATCTCAAGTCAATCTTATAAAAGTAGCTTGCCCCTTGGATTTGATCAAACAAGTTTTCATCTAAGGGAGCGGATTCGTAATAGTGACTTTATTGAATTTGCGATAATCAATTCACATTCTTAAGGACCCATACTTCTTCTTCACAAATAAAACATGAGGACCCCATGGAGAAATACTAGGTCTAATGAAGACTTTTTCTAGTAAATCTTTGATTTAAGCCTTCAACTCCTTCAATTCAGCGGGAGCCATCCGATAAAGAGGAATTGAAATTGGATTGTATCCGGTAGCAAATCAATACAAAAATAAATTTCCCATTCCGGAAGAATACCAGGAAGGTCATTAGGAAAGACTTCCGGAAATTCACTCACTAGGGGACCGACTCAATGGGAGGTATTTCAGAGTCTAAATCTTGGACTCTTACTATATGATATAGACAAACCTTAGAGATCATTTGGCATCCTTTTAGAAAAGATATGATACGACCTCTAGGAATAGAAATTCCCCCCTTCTACTCTACAACGGCTTCAATTGGAAAGTTAAACCTCACCACCCTCGTACTACAATCAATAGAGGCAAAGCAAGCATGCAACCAATCCATACACAAAATGATATGAAAATCAAGCATATCAAGTTCTACTAGTTCAACACAAGAAACTCTATTAGGAAACATTATAGGACAAATTTTATACACCCTTTTTGCAACAACCGACTCACCCACCGGGGTAGACACTATAAAAGTTCATGAAAAATATCGTCCAAAATGTCAAACTTTTTGGATATAAGAGGTGTAACAAATCACAAGATAGCACTGAGATCAAGTAAATCATACACACCAATAGAAAATACTTTCAACATATTGGTCACCACATCAGGAAAAGTCTCTTGCTCGCCTCTAGAGCGGAGAGCATAGAAGTGGTTCTTATTAGGAGAATTACTAGAACCACTTGCTTGAGCTTGACCTTCTCCCCTATCTTGACCCTTCACATTAGGACAATCCTTAACCTTGTGTCCACTTTTACCACAACCGAAACAATTATCCGTTCCCTTAAGGCAATCACCATAATGTTTCTTGCCACACCTTCCACAAGTTGGATTCCTAGTTGGTGAACTAGTGCTCCACCCCTTTTGAGACTTAGGATTAGACACCCTATTCTCCCTAGTCTTGGGGAACTTGGATGGAACTTGACTAGAAAACCTCTTTGAACCTAGGCTTGTCTTGGATATCAGGCCTACCCTTTGAAGAACCACCATCAAAAGATCTTACCCTCTTGGCATCACTACACTTTCTCTTATCCCTTGCCTCCTTCACTTGTCGAGCCTGAACAATGAGACGAGAAATGTTCAAATTGTAATGTAGCATAGCCGAATGACACTTTTCTTGCAAATTATCTAACACCCCCTTCACAAAACGGGTTATTTCATCCCTAGGATCGGAAGCCAAAAAAGGAGCATACTTGGACAATTTAGTGAATTTTTCAAAGAGTATTCAAGCACACTCATACCTCCTTGAACAAGGTTGATGAACTCCACCACTTTGGATTCCCTCATCTCCCTAGGAAAGAACCAACCAATAAAACCCTTCTTGAAGATCTCTCAAGTCACCGGACCACCATCTAGAGGCCTATTGTCCCTCCATTGGACATACCAATTTTAAGCAACATCTTTGAGTTGATAAGTGGCTAAATCGGCCTTCTCACTAGTAGTTAAACCCATAGAATAAAGGATTTTGTAGATTTCATCAGTGAACTATTGGGGGTCTTCTTCAACCTTGGACCCATAAAAAGTAAGAGGATTCATCCGAGTGAAATCCCTTAGACGGGAAGCCATGGTAGCAACTTGTTGATTTGGATGGGGTACGACCTGCCGGTTAGCTTGGGCCGTCATAGCTTGAGCTTGAGTAGTGACAACTTGGTCCAATTGGGAAAGGGCATCCCTTATGTCACCATCCGTCAAAGGTGAAGGATTGACATGATCTTGTTCAACATTAGCATCTTCTTCAAGAGGAGGGACTTGATCACCACGGGGAGGAACTCCCGCATTGGTAATCTCTTCGCATTCCTTCGAGTATTCATTGCGTATAATCAAAATACAAGGTTTAGGTGAAAGCACACAATAAGTATACTCTAGAGGCACGATATTGGATTTCGCAGAAAGAGAGAGCTTCCTAAGAATCTTATAGATTCCTATTCATAAGTTTTGGCGCACTTGATAATTGAGATACACGTGGTTGAGAGAGACATCGATATCAAAGATATTCAACCTGGATCTAATACCAAGCATGTCGCATTTGGAGAGCACCCCTAGACATAACCAGCGTCGTCATCCTCTTTGAGGACTAAGACTAACCTCTTAGCGTATATCATTACATTCACACGTCAAAATACGGAAAAATTTAAAATGTTTCATTACTTCTACATTGAGGCTTACATAGACCTATACATACATATAATATATTCATATCGAGTATACATAGATCCTTCGTATAGGAAGATTACATAGTCTTCTAATTTTATTCCACATAAGTATATATATAAGATAGAACATAGTCTTAAAGAGTGTCTCTTCTCAAAAACATCTAACAAGATTAGCAATTTGGGCATAGCTCATACATCAATGTAAAGGAGTCACATATAGGCTATACAATCCGTACTCAGATAAAAAGATAAAGAACATAAGAGTCTTTAAACTAAAACAACTTAATAAGCTCTATATTGGCATCACCCTTGGAAAGTGAGGACCTACCCACTTGGATGATTGAGAAATTCCAAGTCTTCATCAATGTGTTCTCAAAGAGCCCTCAACAATCGAAACCTAAAATGTTGGGGTAAAAGGGAGAAAATGAGATTAGTACACCGCTTGTACTTAGTAAGAGACCATATTCACATCTAAGATCAAATCATGCTAAAAAGGGACATTGCAATGAGTATGATCTTTTCATTAAAACCTTTATGCACATTCAACAAGATCATACCAACTAATAGGACATGTTCATTTAGTCATAGGAATGTATATCACAAGAACAACAACATCAAGTCAAGTCAAGTCAACATGCATATTGTACAGTTGAATACATAGCTAAAGCAAGACAGTCACCCATGAACCCTCATTAAGTCAAAAGTCCAATGACTAAGCAAAGCCCCATAACCTTACTCAATCAAGTAACTCAACAAGAACCATGACCAACATCCAACTTCACGTGTCACAACATATAAGAATACATATCATCATACCTTACCAACATAATATAATGTCATTTACATATAAGGTCATTATATACATACATTTCCATTTATAAGCATATACATACATATGGACAACCTTCTAAGACTCCCTTCATGGCTAACTAGTGCAATGTATAGGTTAAGTCCCATACCCCTACATAGACTAAGTTAAACCTTTTAGTTCATCCTAGTTATGGTTCATCCATTACTTCATTTTACCTTATGGGAACATCTTGACTTAACCGAAATAGACGACGTGAGATAATTGTGGAATCCGGTGTCATGGAACCCTACATCGAAAGAAGACGTACTACTTGCCAAGGTAGTACCAATACATGAACATAGCAACTACGTGGATGAACTAGCTATTATTCCTATGGGCGCAACATAGTTCAAGAACTAGGAGATATAATTAGGACCCTCTTTATTCTACATGCATTATAGTCTCCAATCTCAAGAGTACATTAGTGATCCTACTTTCCCTACGTGGGAAGGGACACTCCTCACTTTAGTTCACTTGATGCTAAGCTAGAGTCCCTTTTTTGAAATGTTTTTAAGCCTTATCAATCATAACTTAATTTAGGTTATAGGGTCTATCCCTTATATATTTATCATTATCACAGCTCAATAAGAATTGCATGAGTATAAATACTTTCATAATAATTCATACAAGTGAGGTTAGCATATTAACATATAATAAGGCACATTGGTAAATCAATTAGCTGATTTAGGAAAAAGAAATCAGATTTTTATTAATTTTAATTAATTATTTAAGTTGACTAAGTCCTACCAACTAGTCCTACTTCTACTAGACCACTATCTTCCATCCCCCACTCTCTCTTACACGTTAGTCTCTCTCTTTCACTCTCTTTTCTTGGCTGCCAAACGTGATAAATCAATTAGAAAAAGAAAAACCAAGTAAAGGCAAAAGTTCATCAAGAACTTGAAAGCTAGAAACACAAAAGAGAAAGCAATCCGGTAACGTTAAGCAAAACGTACTACACTAGTCGGGTAAGGTGTGACTTTGGGTGTGTGGACTGATTTGTGGAGAAGTTCTTGGGTCAGCATTCTGGACATTTAACAAGAAAACAAAGGTATGGGTCTTCTTACTCTTGGTCCCTTTCCCAAGAGACCCCTAGGACTCAGTATATTCGACTCAAAAACTAAGGTTGCTTTCCCCGTTGCATGTCCCTGTCATTAGCTCCCAACGAATTCGTAGGTTGGTATGAATGCTGTTAGACTTAGGATTATGTGAGGTTTGTGCTGGATATGAATGTGCTGAACGTACGTTAATTTATGAAAAGACAAACCATGTGTGTGTTCGGAATTATGAAAAATGTGTGGCATGACATGAGTTTCGGCCTAGAGGCTTAAAAGTGTTAATGTTGTGTTTGTTGTTTTATGTACATCAATTGAAGTAAAACGTGTTGTTCACAAAAAGGAAATGAGGCTGAATTGAATAAAAATCTCATAGTCAATTGATTCTATGAATGATGCACTTGAAATTACGTTAAAACGGAATCCATTAATGTAATCTTGTGCTAAGTAATGTATTAGTGTTATGAGTTAGAAAGTACCTAACATTTTCAGCATTGCACAAGTTAATTTAGACTAAATAAAAAGGCATATGAATCTGGAAATTTACTACAAAATAAAAGAATGAGGCCACTAGGAATTGAACCCGTGACCTCATCCTTGGGCGAAATAGACCACGGAAAAGGGTGAGGGCTGGGGGGTTCGATCCTGGGTCTGATGCAAGGGAATGAGTAAGAGAAAAATTAATGAGGGGAGTCGGATTCGAACCCACCACCCCTCGGTCAGAACTCATGAAGAATAGAAGGGAAAATTAAAAAAAAAGGTGTTGGGGCTAAGGGGATTCGAACCCCTTAGCTACTGCCCGCGAAAGTGAAATAAAAAAATAGGTGAGGCCGTGGGGGTTCGATCCCACGACCTCACTGCCCACGCTCTCAACTGAGAGAAAAGTATTAAATATATATATGGGGCTGTGGGGGTTCGAACCCACCACCTCACAGCCCTTAAACGAAAATTAATTAAAAGAAGGAGGCTGTGGGGGTTCGAACCCACAACCTCCTTACTTGGGCGAAATTAAGAGAAAGATAAAAGAGGCTGTGGGGCACAACCTCTTGGTTTAAGAAAAAATAGGAGAATATTATGTTAATGAAAAATGAAAATGGGGTTGTGGGGACTCGAACCCACAACCCATCGGCCAATGCAAGAAAATTTTTAAATAGAAGAGTAACCCTTCAATGTAAATATTGTGATTTGACTTACAGTTAAAATGTTATGAATATTAGAATGAAATCAATTAATAATGTAAATGACATTCAATTGATTCAAGACTTGGGTTTCCTTGCCCAAACTTTCGTATTGATACATAAGTCATACGTGAACAAACGTCCAAGAATAATGCCACCTACTTAGATCAAATTTAAGAAGTTGGCATAAATACAAGATACATAAGTCTTGTAATACATAATCTTAGGAATGTAAGAATTACTTAACGAACTACGAATGAAGCCTCATGGCTTGTGTGTATAGACTCATAAGTCAAACATACGTTCAAAAGTAAGTGAACCTAAGATGTATGAAATGAAATGATGAACCCTAGAAGGGGTTAAGTATGAGTGTAAATACACTAAATGGCCAAGTGCATTGGCATATGATGAAATGAACATTCTTGTAATAATGGGTGAGTAACTATGAAAAGCAAAGGTGCTAATGATAATTAATGTGGTGACAACATGATATGAGGCTAATGTAAATGATGTCCTCATACTAGAAGCCAGCTTCCATGATGTATGAGGTGAATGAAATGGAACTTTATACTGAGCACCGATAGGCTAGCTATGAGCGGTGATTCCTTCTTTCGGGAAGGACGGGGGTTCACGTAACTCTCATGAGATGAGACTGTCCGGCATGCCGGGTATGGGTCTCGTTATATCTCATAGTCTTCGAACCTATACTGCCAATATAGGGATCTGGCGGGGTTAAATTCCCATGTACGCTAGCATGTTATTGGATCACTTTGGCCGGTGATTACACCTCTTTTCGGTGTGGGGAAGACACTGGATTTCATGATGCTCACATGATCTATGTCGATTAAAGTTAAAGTTCCCAATGAATGAATGAGGCCAGCCTCAAATGATGCACATAATGAAATGAATGATACCAAAGGTGTTAGGATAGGATAATCAAAAGGTGAGTTAGATTAAAGTAATGACATTAGGTCATTCTTGGTCATTGCACAACGAACCTAATGAAAGTCTTAAACTACATCCTAGGTATAACCGGTGGTTACACTGGACTATGAACGAAATGAAATGAAGTACGTATGAATGAATGAAGCAGACTCTGTGTTTGCTAATGAAGACTCCCTAGTTGAGGTCCCATATGTTGAGCCCTCATTTCTGGGATGTCTTAATGTCAAGTCCATGATTCCAAGGTCTCATGGCATATGAATGAATGATATGAAAGAAGGTATGTGCTACATGTAAAATGTACTGTATGCTATATGATATGTGCTATGTGTAAATGTTATGTGCTGTGTGCAAATGTGAAAAGTATGATGATGTATGTTATTCTCATGGTATCATTTTCCTAATCCAAATTTGGAAAGCTCACTTACTTTCCTAATCCAAATTTGGAAACGTTCCTAATCTCAATTTGGCAAGTCCACTGACTTGACTTCCAAAAATCATGTTGTTAGGAAAGAGCTATTATTTCTCATGCATGTCCTTTGTGTGTGCTTGCATATACCCATACTTAGTACAAGTGTGAACTAAACCTATACAAACTCTACTATTTTAGGTGCAGGCACAGGTGGACGGTAGAGCTACAGGATCATCGCTGCAGTTATGCAGACGTCCAGCATTCATCCGGCTTTGGTAGGTCCTCATGATTTAGAGGATGCTACTGTTTTAGGTTCTAGCTTAGTTTAGGATTTGAGCTAGTGGAGTATGTTCCACTAGCGTTTCTTTCTTATTTTATTCAGACTATGTATTGGGCCATTTTGGCAATTATACAATTATGTTTAATGAGCTATTCCTTTCATTTGATTATCTCTTAATGTTTAGATGGTTGATGTTGAACAAATTATGAATGTATTCGAAATGTTTAGTAAGCAATGATTAGAAACAAAAAGTTTCAAATTTTCCGCTAAAAATTAACCTATGTAAAGTAAGATTGACGTAAGTAGGCTTGTCTGCGACCTCTGAGAGGTTAACGACGCCAGTCTCGTCTGGGGTCTAGATTCCAGTCGTGACAACTTTGCGGAGCTAAAATTTTTAGAAATTGGAGGCTGGGGTGCAACGCGTGGCTGGTTCAAAATTTCGTCCGCCGAAATTTTTTCTTCGTTTCTTATCTCTAAATCCTCAAGACTTCCACAACTCTTTCCTCAAACCTTTAGGACTATAATTACCCCCTTTTTAGGTCATAGTTCATTAGGTTAGGCTCTAGTTTGGTCATAGAATTTCAGGAGTGTTACAATACCCCCCGCCCCCTTAGGAACTTTCACCCCGTAATGACACCTTACCGTTTGTAGGGGGAAAGAAAGAGACTCAAAACTATCAGCCAAAAAACAAGATATATCACAATGAGTCACAACTCATAGGGGGAATTATTAAATCCTTTCAAACACATAATCATTGCATTAAGCATAGAAACTTAATCCACAATTCATTACATATAATGGCAATTTGTTTCATATCACATAAGGAGGAACTACCTTCTTCATTTCAATATTAGCTCAATATGAACATTAAAGAATTGACATGCTAATTTCTTCTCAAAAAAATAATTAACCATGTTAAATACAACTCTCATGTAGACAATATAGCACACTAAATATATATACAAGTCATCCATGAGGAACATAATTCGTGAAAACTCAACTTAGGCACGAATTTCTACAAGCATATGCACATATAAGAACACATGATAAATTTAACATTAACCATAACTTCTCATTTGAGAGTAACTTCTAACCTCAACATTAGCTAGAAATTAAGAGGAAAAGATGAGTATAGTGGGACATCATGTCGGCATTGGCCTCCCATGTTGTCCCCTAAACTAGATGGTTTCTCTATAGTAGTTTCACGGAGGCAATCTCTTTATTCATCAGTTTCTTAACTTGGCGATCCAAGATATCAACCGAAACTTCTTTATAAGCAATCTTCTCATTTACCCCTAAACTACCTAGAGGAAGAATAGACACCGGGTCACATATAAGTTTCTTGAGCATCGACCCACGGAATACAGAATTAACTGAGGCCAATTCAATTGGCAGTTTTAACTCATATGGTAGTTTCCTGACTCGCTTCAAAATTTCATTAGGGTCCACATACCGGGGACTAAGCTTACCCTTTTTACCAAATTTCATTACCCCTCTCATGGTAGAAATCTTCAAGTAGACCCAATCACCTACTTCAAACTCAATTTCCCTCTTTTTATTGTCGGCATATGGATTTTGGCGACTGTAAGTCATCTTCAAGCAATCTCTTTTAAGTTGAACTTTCTCCGTGGACTCATAGAATTCATCGGGGCCAACAAGAGAAAATTCACACATTTTAAACCACCCAACCGGACATCGGCACCTACTGCCATAGAGTGCTTCAAATGGTGCCATAGCAATACTCGAATGGTAGTCTAGTTGTAGGAAAATTCTATCAAAGATAGGTGGTCATCCCAATTACCTTTGAAGTCAATGACACATGCTCTCATCATGTCTTCTATTTCTTAGGTGGTGCGCTCCGCCTGACCATTTTTTTGAGGGGGAAATGATGTAATATGTTTCACTTGAGTACCAAGCCCACTTTTGAAGGACCTCCAAAAATTGAAAGTAAATTGAGCACCTCTATATGAAAATGAGCGACAAAGGGTCCCTATGAAATATTACGAACTCCTTAATGAACAATCTCGCATAATATTCAGCCGAATAAGAAACTTTGATGTTCAGGAAATTGTTTGATTGTCACATTCGGGGAGAACCCCCTAGAAGTAACCGGCGTCGTTTTCCTCGAAGAGGACTAAGACTCTCCTCTTAGCATTCATCATTACATTCATTGGATAAAATTGTGGAAAATATAAAACTTTTCATTTACTTCTACATTTGAGGTTTACTTAGACCTCTCGCTTACAGACAATACATATTTATCGAGTATATATAGATCTTTCATATAAGAAGATTACATATATAATACAATATGCAGTCTATAATATATGTCATATTACACTATCTAAAACGAATTCAACAATTGGGCTTAACCCTTACTTCAATACAACAAAGAACCTCATATAGGTTATACAACAATCGTCTTGAAATGAAAATGAAAGAACTAGAAGTCTTATAACTAGAACAACATAAATAACTTGATAATAGAATTGTCCTCGGAATGGGAGGACCTACCGAACTCTTGGGAAATATCCAAGTAGTCTTCAAAGGCCTTCTATAAGCTCAACCGCCAGATCCTACATTTCTAGTAAACATAAAAGATGGGTTAGTACACATTTGTACTAAGTATGAGTATATGCACATACAAAATTGAAATCATGCTAAAAAAGACATTCGTTCAAAACATGCTAATTTACTTTGAAAATAATTATGCATATCCAAGGACACATATAAGCCAAGAAACACATAACTCTTAAGTCTAGACTATATACAATACAAGACCAATACTAATGTCTAGTCAAATCAACTTGCATATCAACACAATTAATTACATAATCAAGACAACACTATAATCAAGTTATAATATCAACAAGCATACATTGGAGTTCATAACATCATAACCTAAGTAAGGCTATCACTCACAAACGTCATTAAGTCTAGTAGCGCAATTGAGTAAGTCAAGCCCCATAATCTTACTCAACCAAGTAAACTCAACAACAACCTATAAGCAATGCCCAACTTCACATACTATATCATTAAGAGATAACATCATCATACTTTATCAATAGAGACCAACCACATGTTCATAAATAAAACCCATATCACATAGTTTCACTAACATAAAAAAATCAACACACACATAAAATATACATTATTGAACATAATAACAACCTCCTAAGGCTTCCCTCAAGGCAAACTAGTTCTAGGCATAGGTAGAGTCTCATACCCCTACCTAGGCAAAGCCAAACCACTTAAGTGACCCTAGATAGTGTTTACTTCATTACATTATTTTACTTTCAGGAACACTTGACTTAACCGACATAGACGACAAGATCTAAGTGTGGAATATGGTGTTGTAAAACGTAAAACCGATGGAAGGTGGTCTACCGGCCAAAGTAGAACCAAACATAAACATAGCTTTCTAGGTGGATCCACTAGCCAGTCTTCCTATGGGGACAACATAGTTAAGGAACTAGGAGATATGTATGAACTCTTTATATGTAATTTAGCATTGGATCCACATGTCATGAGAATCCATAGGGTGAGAATACCTCGTAGGGGAGTCAACACCTCATGTGGAACTATAGGGTGAATCTTCCTATATGGAAAGTCAACACCTCCCATTGTCAAGTTCTCTCGGTGCTAAGCTAGACTCCTTATTTGAAATGTCTTTAGTCATCCACTATTATCAAAACTTAGTTTAGGCCATAGGATCTATCCTTATATAATCGTCAAAGCTCAATAAAAATTGCATGAGTATTTTCCTTTTATTACAATTCATACATGTGAGGTTAGCATATTTACATCATCAGATCATGATAAAGCACATTGATAAGTAATCATCATCCTTATAACACTTACATCTTAGCCAACAACACACAAATAATAGTCAAGACATTTAAATTCACCATCATACTAACCCTATAAATCTTAATATAAGGTATATATGAATATAACTTCATCACTAAACACAAGTAATCATAATTAAAGTAAAGGTTAGGATCATAAAGACTTACTCAATCTCCTTCACAAGTCATCATCCATGGTTTTACCATCGACCATCCAATTCAACCCAACAATGGGTGTAAAACTATCACACAATAGTAATTAAGACAATAGCTAGGTCAATTGCATCATCACTATCCAAATTAACTTCAATTCATAACCTAAGGTTAGGGGAATAGGGTTCATCATGAATTCTTCAATAAATAGATTCAATCCCAACAACAAATTACCCTAGGCAATCCATGAATGAATTAGAATAGATAAAACAAGTGTAACAATTAATACAATCTTCAATTCCCATCAATTCATAAGCAAGATAAAAATTTTAGGGAATTTTGGGAAAGGGACATGATTTACATGAAATTGCATCAATTAAAATCAATTAACAAACAATCTACACTCAATTAGTCATAGGAAATCACAATTTTTCATCAATTTGAAGTTTAGTAGAAAACCAATTAGAATTGGAAAACCACATGTAATTGGGTAATTTAGAAATCAACTTTGAAAGGACCTCTAGGGGAAAGGAATCCCAATAGTGAAGAACTCATACCTTAATGAAGATTAATCAACGAAATTGAAGTGAAATCCTAAGTAAATTGGTCTTCTTCTTCAAGCTTTGTTCTTCCTTCAATGGAGGATTTTGCAAGAGAGAAAGTAGAGATAGGAGAGTTTATGGTTTTTTTTTTTGGGAATTTTATTTAGGAGTGTAAAAAAATGACTTAAAACTTACCCTTAGGCTATATATAATCACCCCCTAAATTACCCAAAAGACCCCTCACTTAATGGGTCTTTTTGTGTAGTCAAAATTCATAAAATACGATTTCCACGAATCTTGAAAGTGGCTCCGCGTTGCGAGGCTGATTTATGAATTTATTTTCGAAATCTTATTTGAGGAAGTGGACCTCGTCGATTGCACACATCGCGAAATTTTTTTTGCCAAGTTGCGTGTCAGCTGCGCGTCGCGCAGTGACTCCTTAATATAGGCTGCCGCGACTGCTTTGGCAGCCTGCCTAGCCTTGTTGGGGTCCACCTCAAGAACACGTCGGGTGGTCCTTGGAGAGTCGTTATTGTACTTTTAGACAGTATATACTACATTTTACGTATTTAATATCTTTTTACTAGTTTTAGACTTCATTTGACCGTCCCAATCCTTCACCAAACAAAGGGACGTCAACTAGTTTTATTTAGCTAGTTTCCGGATGTCAAGGTCGTTTCTTGACAGCTTGGCTCTAAAACTTCTTGGATGAATTTTAATCATTGATTTAGGTCATAAAACATTATTATTAAAATTATATCAACTTGTGAGGCTCTATCTTAGGTCTTGATTTTTCGGAGTGTTACATTATCCCCCCTCTTAGGAACATATTTCCCCGAATGACACCAAACTTTTTTTAAAAAGGAAAGGATATTCTCAAGGCTAGCATCCCACCTAGCAATATACAAAATCAACATTATTTACAACTCAAGGAGTGTTTCAAAACTCCATTCAACACATAATAATAGGATTTACACAAGTAACCCAAAACATCAACTTTCACACATAAGAATTTAAAATCACAATATGAGGAATTTCTTTCTTACTACCATATGAGCTCCACATATCATATAGGAGTCAATTATGCCAAAAATTCCTTTATCAACATATCAACATGCTTAATATCATTTCACCTTAAAAATGCACAACTTTGCAAAACAAGTAAAAGTCACAGTGACTGATTATTTTTCATAATTAATAAGAACGACTAAACTTAGTTAGGAAAGAGATGAGGATGATGGGACTTCATGTTGGCCTCGGCCTCCCATGTTGCTCCCTCAACACTTTTACGGAGGCCACCTCTTTGTTGCTCAACCTCTTAACTTGACGATCAAGGATTTGAACCGGAACCTCCTAATAGATGAGGTTCTCTTTCACACCAAGACCTTCGATAGGAAGAATGGACTCGGGATTACCAATGCTCTTCTTAAGCATGGATACTTGAAAAATCGGATGAACCGAAGATAGTTCAATAGAGAGTTTCAACTCATATTAAACCTTGCCAAACCTTTGCAAAATTTCATAGGGACGCATATAACGAGGACTTAACTTCCCTTTCTTTCCAAATCTAACCACCCCTTTCATAGGAAAATTTTTTAGATACACCTTATCACATTCCTCAAACGCTAAATCCCTTCTCCTATGATCAGCGTAAGACTTTTGCCGACTATACACTGTTAGTAAATGATTCCTTATAATATGAACTTTCTCTAAGGTCTTATAAATCAAATTGGGATCAAGAAGCGAAGACTCGCCAACCTCAAACCATATAATAGGAGATCTACATCTCCTACCATACAATGCTTCGAAAGGATCCATAGATATGGATGAATGAAAGCTATTGTTATACGAGAACTCCACCAAAGGAAAATGCTCATCCCAATTTCCCTTAAATTATATGATAAAAGCTCTAAGAATATCTTAAAGTGTTTGAATAGTACGCTCGGCTTGACCATCCGTTTGAGGATGAAAAGGTAGCTTAAGTTCACTTGAGTACCAAAACCTCTTTGAAATGACCTCAAAAATCTAGAGGTAAATTGAGCACGTCTATATGATATGATCGACAAAGAAACCCCGTGAAGACTCACTATATTATCAATATAGATCCTTGCATAATCTTTTGGCGAATAAGTACACTTGACGGGGTTAAACTGCGATGATTTGGTCAATCTATCAACTACCATCCCTATAGAGTCATATTTTTTCGATTTTGAGGCAACCCAACTACGAAATCCATGTTAACATCTTCCCACTTCCAAGTAGGAATTTTGAATTCTTGTAGTAAACCACTCGGATTTTGGTGCTCGGCCTTCACTTGTTGGCACTTGGGACACTTTGCAACAAATTCTGCAATGTCCCTTTTTAGGCCATCCCACCAAAACACCTCTCTAAGATCATGGTACATTTTTGTAGAACCCGGATCAATAGAGTAATGGGCTCCATGAGCTTCCTCAAGAATCTTATTCCTCATATCATCCACATAGGGCAATGACAATTTCCCTTGGTACATAAGAACACCATCCCCCCCTTTGGAGAATGACTCATTCATTTTTCCAAGAAACGATTCTTTCAACTCCATCAATAATGGATCAAGGTGTTGCTTAGACTTCACCTAAACCACCAAATATGATTTGGAGTTATGATGGACCATAAAATCACAATTTGGAGAACTTTCAATTCGAACCCCTAAACGAGCCAACCTATGAACATCCTTCACTAGGTTTCTCGTGTCTTCTTCCACATGGGACACACTTTCCATGGACAATCGACTTAGAGCGTCTGCCACCACGTTAGACTTGTCGGGGTTATAGAGAACACTGATGTCGTAGTCTTTCAACAATTCTAACCACCTTCTTTGTCAAAAATTCAACTCCTTTTGGGTGAATACGTATTGAAGACTTTTATGGTTCGTATACACATCAACATGAACCCCAGAGAGATAATGCCTCCATATTTTCAAGGCAAATACCACGGCTGCTAAGTCAATGTCATGAGTCGGATAATTCTTGTCATGAACCTTAGGTTTCCTAGAAGCATAGGCTATAACTTTGCCATGTTGCATAAGAACACATCCTAATCCGACTCAGGAAGCATCACAATATACCACAAATTCTTTAGTACCCTCCGGTAGGGTCAATACCGGAGCGGTGGTAAGCCTATCCTTCAAAATTTGGAAGCGCTTTTCACATGGTTCTGACCACTAATTTCACATTCTTTTGGGTCAAGGTTGTCAATGTAGAATAAATTGATGCAAATCCATCGACAAACCTTCTATAAAATCGGCTAGGCCTAAGAAACTCCTAATATTCGTATTAGCCAAAGGTCTAGGCAAATTTTTAACCACTTCGGTCATTCTATGATCAACCTCTACACCCTCACTAGAGATAATATTGCAAAGAAACGATACCGACATCAACCAAAACTCACATTTGATATACTTGGCAAATAATTAGTGTTCCTTAAGCACTTGTAAAACCACTCTCAAATTGTCTATGTGTTCAGCCTTATTTTTCGAATATACCAAGATGTCGTCCATAAAGACAATGACAAATAAATCTAGGTAACTTAAAAATACCCTATTCATTAGGTCCATAAACGCCGCTGGAGCGTTAGTGAGACCAAAGGACATTACTAAGAACTCATAGTGACCATATTTTGTTTGAAATGCCGTCTTGGGAATATCTTCACTCTCACCCTAATTTGTAAATATCCCGATCTCAAGTCAATCTTGGAAAAGTAACTCAAACCTTGGAGTTGAGAAAACAAAACATCAATCCTAGGGATAGGATACTTGTTCTTGATTATGACTTTGTTGAGTTGACGGTAATCGATACACATTCTAAGGAACCCATTCTTCTTTTTCACAAACATTATCGGAGCACCCCATGGAGAAATACTAGGCCGAATAAAGCCCTTTTCTAGTGAATTTTTGAGTTGAGACTTCAACCCTTTCAGTTCAGCCGGAGTCATCCGATAATAAGGATCTGAAATGGGACTTGTATCTAGTAGCAAGTCAATACAAAAATCAATTTCCTATTCGGGAGGAATACATGGAAGATCATTACGAAAGACCTCCAGAAATTCCCTCATTACGGGGACTGACTCAATAGGAGGAGTCTCAGAGTCTAAATTTTTGACTCTCACAATATGGTATAAACACCCTTTAGATATCATCTTACAAGCTTTGAAACAAGAAATGATACGACCTCTAGGAATAGAATTTCCCCCCTTCCACTCTAAAATGGATTCATTTGAAAAGTTAAACTTCACTACCCTTGTTCTACAATATATGGAATCAAAACAAGCATGCAACCAATCCATACACAAAATAACATAAAAATAAACCATAACGAGTTCTACTAACTTAACATGAGTAACTCCATTGGGCAATATTATAGGACAATTTCTATATACTCTCTTAGCAACAACCGACTCACCCACCGGGGGAGTCACCATAAAAGGTTCATTCAATATATCAGTCAAAATTTCAAAATTTCTAGCTACTAGAGGAGTAAGAATTTGAAATTTGCACCGGGATCAAGTAAAGTATATACATCAATAGAAAATACTTTCAACATACCAGACACTACGTCGGGAGAGAAGTCTCTTGCTCACCCCTAGAATAGGGAGCATAAAAACGATTCTTCATCGGAGATTCAACATTAGAACCACTTGCTTGTCCACACCCCTTGTCTTTCCCCTTACCCCTTAAAATTTGTGCAATCTCAAACTTTGTGCCCACTTTTACCACAACTAAAACAATATCCCATTCAAGCTAAGCATTCACCGAAGTGATATTTTCCACACTTGGCACAAGTAGGCTTCTTGTTTGGTGAACTAGTAATCCTTCCCTTTTAAGGCTTAGGGTTAGACACCCTATCATCACAAGCCTTAGGGAACTTAGAAGGAACTTGATTAGAGAACATCTTCTTGAACTTAGGCTTGTCTTGGATATCAAGACTTCCCTTTGAAGAACCACCATCATAAGACTTTGCCCTAGTTGCTTCCCTACTCTTTCTATTCATCCTAGTCTCTACCACTTTTTGAGCATGAACCATGAGACGAGAAATGTTCATATTATAATGTAGCATAGCCAAAAGATAGTATTCTTTAAAATCATCCGACACTCCCATCACAAAGCGACTCATTTCGTGTCTAGGGTAGGAAACCAAAGAAAAAACATACTTTGACAATTTAGTAGATTTCAAAGAGTAGAGTACACTCATACATCCTTGACAAAGGTTGATGAATTCTTCCACTTTGGCTTACCTGTTTTCCCTAGGAAAGAATATATCAAGAAAAGACTTCTTGATAATCTCCTATGTCACCGGTCCACCCTTAAAGGCTTATTGTCTCTCCATTGGACATACTAAGTTTGGGCAACATCTTTGAGTTCGTAAGTGGCTAACTCGGCTTTATCACTAGTAGTCAACCCCATTGCATAGAGAATCTTGTAAGTTTCATCAATGAACGCTTGTGGGTCTTCCTCAACTTTGGACCCATAGAAAGTATGGGGATTCATTCTAGTTAACTCCCTCAAACGGGAGGCCATAGTTCTAACTTGTTGGTTTCCTCGAGGTACAACCTCTCGATTAGCTTGGCCCGTCATAGCTTGTGCTTGAGTAGTGAAGGATTGTGCTTGGATCGTAAATCCCCATCCGTCAAAGGAGGAGGAGCAACCAGAACAGGATCATCCATGGTGCTCTTCTAGTATTCATACCTATAACCACCATACAAGGTTTAGGTGAAATAACACATAAAGTAGACTATAGAGTCACAATATAGGATTACAAGAAGATGAGAGTTTCCTAAGCATCACATAGTCTCTCATTAATATGTGTGGCACACTTCACAATTATGAATATAAATCTACATAAACGTGGTTTAATGAGACATCAATCCTAAAGGTATTCAACCTCATGCTCTGATACGAAGTTTGTCACATCCGGGGAGCACCCCCTAGTTGTAACTGGCATCGGCGTCCTCGAAGAGGACTAAGACTAGCCTCTTAGCATTCATCATTACATTCATATGATAAAAATACCAAAAATATAAAGCTTTTCATTTACTTTTACATTGAGGTTTACTTAGACCTTTCGCTTACACCCAATATATAATTATCGAGTGTACATAGACCTTTGTATAAGAAGATTACATAGTCTTCTACTTTTATTTCATATACATGGTATATGAATTTAATCTCATATGAATTCTATAATATGTCTCATATTGAACCATCTAAAACGAATTCAACAATTGTGTTACAACCGGGGAGCACCCCCTAGAAGTAACATGGCATACTTGACCTCACGGAGGTATTGTACAAGTCCATAGTCATCATTCATCGCATTGTCATAGGTAAATTAGCGGAAAACTTAAAACTTTTCATTGAACATCGTATGCTAGAAACATCACTTCATATATATATAAAATATAAGTTATAATACATATGTAGACACTAAGTCTTTTTTGCCATATTAGACTAAACTTTATAGAATAGATTAGGGACACGGCCCTTTAAGATCATAAAATAGTATTTAAGCTATTACAATACATTGAATATAAACTTGATATAGGAAATACTTGGAACATAAGGATTCCTTTCCTTGAGATTGGGAAACATCGACCAAGCTCTCCACCTTAGAGACATCCTTTAAGAATCCATAACCTACACTTTGTGTAAAAAGTTAGTGAAGAATGGTGTTAGTACAAGAATGCACTAAGTATGACAACAATGCAAAAACATGTATTTAAACGGGACATTTTACATTGAAAGCATGCATCATGCCATTTTGTGAAAACTTTATAAAACCTTTATACAATGGCATTTATTTCATTTACATATTTCATATAGGCATATAAAATATTCCTTCACCATATAAAACAACACATTGCATTTAAGGCATATAAGTCACCACTTTACAGTAAACCCCCTTTCAGTTACAGTGAGCGTATTTAATTTTATAGTGAACTATTTCCTTTTACTTTAACTCCTTATCTTCCGAAGTAACCCTATAGTATGCATGGTTCAAGGTATAGACAATGTCCCAACACTATAAACATTCAACAGTCACGTTATGGCCACTAGGAAATCATGAATACAACCTTTATTAACCCAACACATGCATTCATATAAGTATTTCATATAATAAAATACCTAACTCACATTTGACCCAACATACTTTAGGGACCACATAAATTGAGTCACTACAAGACCATATAAAATTCAATACATCCAACATAATCATAGCATGGCAATAGTCACATTAAGATACTTCGACTTCACCTCATAAGAACCACAAAGAACCCTACTCATAATCCCTTCCTAAGTCTACTTGTGCAATGTACATGTGAAGTCCATAACCTCACACACACAAAGTAAACCTACAAAGAGGCTACAAGCTTTAACATGCCCTTCATACATCAACAAGACAATCATAGAAAACCTCCTTCATGTCAAGAAAGAGTTCATCATGTAGTCAATAAGACCCATACTATGCATACAAGTTAAGGACACATCATATAGACTTACACCATGCATATCATCACAACAAGTATACAACAATACAATGTCATGCATAAGGAACATAAACATCATCATATAAATTAGAAAGCCTTACTAGAACTTCCTTTAAGAGCTACTTGTGCAATGCATAGGTGAAGTCCCATACCCCCACCTACACTAACCAATTTCGCTTAGCTTATCCTAGTTAGGATTCTAGTCATTTACTTCCATTTTCAATTCTACTTTAGGGAAATTACAGTCTTAACCGACACTAAGACCATGGGTGCTAAACATGGAATTTGGTGTTGTAGAACGTCACACTATGAATAGGTGCCCTACATAGCCAAAGTAGAACATTAACCTTAAACTATCATCTTAGGTGATATCACTTGCTAGATCCTATGTGGCAAGCATAGTTTATGGAGCTTGTGGGCCGTCTTGGAAATATCACTCGATGCCCTTGTTGGTCTATGAGGCTATCCACTCCGTGATGACTATGGTGAACCCTACCTTCCCTCCTGGGGAAGGTGCCACCCCCTCATCTACAAGTTCACTCGATGTTAAGCTAAGATGCCTTTATTGAAAAGCCATTATTTCATTACTTTATAAAACATGGGCTTAGGAGAGTTAACCCCTTATATGCTTCGCTCATAGGTTATAGATGAGAGGTAATCAGCCTAAGTAAAGTGAGAAACCCTTTCACATGGACATAGCATATGTAAAGCACCATCTAGTTTTGGGTACTCTTGGGAACAACTTCCAAGCGCCCCTCTATTGACTGGATCATGATGCATGTGTGACTGTGTACAAACATGTGTGAAAACCTTTCACATGAGACCTTTAGACAACACATATTCATATTTCACTTTATTCATGCATATAAGACATGTTCATAATATACTCATGCATTCATTATCATGTACATAGGAAACCAAACCTAGGAACTATCCTATCAGGGCACACATGTGCATTGCATAGACAAGGTCCTATACCCTTGCCCATTCTAGTACACCTATCAAGTCATCCTATTTAAGGGATACATATCATACTTCATAAACCTATACTTAACATGCATAGTAGTAGACATTAATGCATATGAGAATTGGCCTTTCATTAGACACCGTGAACCTATACTAATTTGATAAGCAAGAATGAGATGTGAGTGTGTGTACATTGGACAACATGTTCACATAATGGAAACAATCCTAATATTGAGGCAGACACTTTACAAATATCACAACACACATTTAAGTCTCTTAAACCCTAGAGCACACACAACATAATAACATAAGAGACAAGACATCTTCATTACTTAAATCTAAGAGTCCTAATCATGCTTAAAACCACACATTTATGTAGAGGTTCATAGGCAGGGAAAATACTACATATGAGTATTCAAACATCAACATATATAGCACACCTAGCTCTAACATAGTCGTTTGAATGTGGAGGAAGCATCATCATTATAACCTACATCATAAACTAGAATTGGAGACTAGGGATAATACTTCACATTACGTTATCATCATAACCACACTTTCAAGATACAATTGTCTTCAAGGACATGATCACATCACAAGATAGCATAACAATAAGGTAAACACCGCCACCATAGGTGGACAATACCACACAATGTCATACAACGCTACATCAACTAGCAATTCTATAAGAAAAGTAGAGAGAATAGATCCAACTTACAATTCTTCCAAGCTTTGATCATCATTGATCAATTCCAATAATACAACACAATTACATATATAAAATAGTAGCTAAAGGAACCACTACATAAATGAAATCATACTTCAATTCACCATAGAATTGAGTACACATTGAAGCTATATAAGCAATCTAGAGAAGATAGGAGAATTACAGACTAATCTCATTCAGACCATCAACCCTTGATCCTCATGGATAACTCATCAACAATTCACCATCAATATACAATTTAGATATTAGACATAAGAAATTCAACATGCTAGAATCATAATTCAATCAATACAAAGTCAAGATCACAATACCCATAACAAAGGCTAATTTGAGAATTTTGGAGGATCATGGGTTCATAATGAAATTGGATTGAAATTCATTTTTAAAACAGTAGATAATCATCAATTTATCATAAACATGCTTTTGAAATCAATTGAGAAAGAACCCATGGCTGGATTGGAAATTGGGAATTTTTATCTTTGAATCATATTTTAAAATCCTTGATTGACTCATTAGATAAATGGGTAACTAAGGATGAAGGATCACCATGCCTTATTTATTGAAAACCTATGAGAAATTTGAGAAGAAATCATGAAAATCCACCCCATAGCTTGAACTTGAGTTTTCCCTCCAATGGAGGTTTGAGAGAATTTGGAGAAGAAGAGAGATTTGGGATTTTTGATTTTCTTATTGGGTGTTGGTGTTTTGGCTTTGAAAAGGGGTTAAATAAGCCATAAAATGAGTTTATTATTGTCCCTTTAAGTTACCAAAACACCCCCATTCTTATTGGGACTTTTAGACATGTCCAAATTGACTTAAAAACGACGCAACCAGATTTGGGAGTGGTCTGCCCGTCGCGGGGCAGCCTCCCAATTCTACCCCAAAAATATTTGAGGCAGTGATATGCCTACTAGGTTCCTTTGCGAGGGCAAGGTCAAATTCTTGGACCTGCTCGCTGCCTTGGGCAATCTATCGTCCAATGTTTGGGTCCTGCTTGGGGGCCCTTTGGGTGGTCCCCGGGGAGTCATACCCAAACGTTTTGACCCATAACGTGTCTATTAAGGTACTAGGGTAACTACACAGACTTTCAACTACAAACAACACATGAAAACTAGTTCAACATACAAGGACACACTAGTACGTCTTGAAGGCCAACTTTCGAACCTCTTGGACGTTCTTGAACGTTTGACCTCTAAGATTCATGAAACTTCACACACTGCCTATAATAATCAATATAATTCTTATAAGTACATCATGAGCCCATGAAATACACATAAGCTCATAAAAACACTTAAGCCTCTTTGGTGACTAGTCGTCAAACGTCTTGGTCGTCCCTTGACGTTTGACTTCCAAATAATTTCAAATCATGTATACATACTATAAAAAACAAAATGAGCATATTGTTAGACCTTTTTAGACACATGTGAGGCTCTAATCACCTTAATTAATTTTCGAGGTCTTACAATATCCTCCACTTGGGAACATTCGTCCTCGAATGACACTTCGAACATCTTAAACACCTCAAGGTCTCAATGAACCATAGAGAAGATCACAACATTCAAAACATAATAAAATAGAAGTGAATGCACAAAACTTACAAAGAACACAACTTCAAGCTATTTAGCACTCAATACAACACAAGTAAGAAAAACCTTTTATTTACTCACTTTAAAAATGCATCACCAACGTAGGTTCTTTTCATGTTCATAGGAGAAACTTTCATGTCCTAATCATAACATGGTATTTATATTTCATTTTATTAGGACCTCATTATGAAATAACCTTTTTGTCACACATAAGCAAGTTCAACATCACTCAAGAAGCAATTAAGCACTCATATACTTCAATGCACATAAACTTGAGTCAAGTAAATCAACTAGGATTCTTATCATTTAGTCATAATGTCATGAAAGTCATACTCAACCTTATCATGATTAGTTATGTTTCAGAAGCAATGTCCTTCTCCTCACTGCCATACATGTCTCATGAGTTCTTACACAAGCGATGCACAAAGGTAAACTTTACTGTAACATGAGATTTTCTCAACTTTTAACCATGGCATGCTTAAACTTTCTTCCTAGTGAAGTCAAAATGGTTATTCACACTACACACATCACAACAATAGGAAGCCATTTCACAACATTTCAATTTTTAGCATATCACTAGCCTTCATAAGAAAGCATCAAATTTGGAAAGTCTCACAATTTATACGCACACACAAGGGCACTTAGTTAAAAATGTCCTCACTTTTCAAGAATGAGCCTACAATCATGCTTTTCAACCATAAAAGTCACACAAATTTTCAAGAGACTCAAAACTTTTCACTTTAAAGAGGCTCAATTTTTCATTTTAAGGGTAAAACTTACATATCACAAGTGACTACAACCATGTTTCTATCTTATCTCATTAATTCAAATGCACAACTAGCATATTAAGATGCAAAATCAACATGAGAAAACATGTATTTGATCAAAATTTCTTTTTTTAGTACTTGAGAATCTTCAAAATACTTTTAAGATATTGTCAATCAAGACACAACAAACATATGGACGTCATGCAATTCATACATTATGCCAAGCTCATATCATGAACAAAATTACTAATCATTCATTAGATTCAAGCTCAAGTAAGGATAGAAGGACAAGATAGAAATATCCACAACCTTACTACTCCATCACAATCCCCCAATTAGGCTAAACCCAATTAAGAGAAACTTAGCACAACCTCAAGAGGATCTTAGCTTATCAACCTTCATCGTCATCACTTAAAACTGACTACTAACCAAAAAGGAATTTACAATAACTTAACACAGTGTCACCAAAGGCATATAAAATCCAACTATCTAGGCACTCTATCCCTCACTTGGGGTATGAAAAATCACCTCATCCCCTTAAACACCAAGTTCAAGGCATGTAAAAACCAACCTTTCATACTCTTCACTCAAGAAGGTTTAACATCATTGAGGGTTTTCACTCCTAATCTCACACAAATGCGTCTACAAACTCAATCATAACCATCCCTCTAGGCCTAAAACCCAAAGAAAATACATAACACTCAAGTTAGGTTATACTACCCAACCACATGAGGTCTCAACTATAACATAGACACCAAGGGTCATACAACATTAGGGGAAGCAATAAAGGAGACTTAGCCATAAGAACTCATTCCTTTCTTTTAATACTAGAGTAAGGTAACTTCTAGGTCATTCCAACCCACATCATTGCCTTTGGAGGAAACTTCCAACCAACCACACCTAGGTACAACCTAAGCACTTCCTCGATTGGTCATACTTAAGATCAATTCTTAAAAAGTCAACAAACCACTTCTAGGTAGGTAAACATCAATTATCTCCTCCTCTTTAAGCTTTAAAGGATACATACAAACCTATACGACAACCTTGGGGCAAAGCATAATTCCAACCAATGAAGCATTTACACACATAATAAGGCAACATTTGAACAATTAGACAAATACAAAGGGCAACATTGAACACTTAAACAAATAAGGGCAACATGCATTTTTAGCCATTTACCGCACTTCTTAAAGGCATTAAAAACCTAAAGAATATTATTAGATTACCATCATGCAAAACAATAAAGCAACCTACCATTCCAAAATGGAAGCTCAATTCAATTATAACAACTTCATTATTAGGATAAAACCATATCATAACAAAGTCTTCACATAACATGTCATTTCACATAGGTCTCATATATAATCATAAATGTCATCATATCAACATATAATCAAAGATTCACCTACACACATACTAATCAAGCCATAAACTAATACAAGAATGAAAACTCACCTTTTCTCCCTCAAGCATAGCGATACCATCTCACCCAAGCAATCACATCTAAAAGACCACCGGACAAGAAAACATAAGTGAGAGATCTTATAGAGTTAAGTTCTAAGGCATGACATGAGAATTATGAAGAAGGGAAACTCTATCGTTCTATATCCTCCCACAACATTTGATATGTCGCAACTCACCACCAATGATACAAGACTCTACTAGACGTGGCAATGTGAGACTTTTAGAACTTAAAACCATTTTTACAACCTGATGCTCCGATACCACGTTTGTCACAACCGGGGAGCACCTCCTAGAAGTAACATGGCATACTTGACCTCTCGCAAGTCTTATACAAGCCCATAGTCATCATTCATGGCATTGTCATAGGTAAATTTAGCGAAAAATTTAAAACTTTTCATAGCACATTGTATGCTATAAACATAGCTTCATATATCTATATAAAATATGTCATAATACATATTTAGACTCTAAGACTCTTTTGCCATCTTATACTCAACTTCATAGAAAATATTAGGGACACGACCCTTTAACATCATAACATAGTATTTAAGCTATTACAATACATTGAATATAAACTTGATATTGGAAATCCTTAAAACATAAGGATTCCTTTCGTTGAGCTTGAGAAACATCTATCAAGATCGTCACCTTAGAGACATCCTTTAAGCATCCATAACCTACACTTTGTGTAAAAATTTAGAGAATAATGGTGTGCACTAAGTATTGCAACCATGTAAAAACATGAATTTAAAATGGACATTTTACTTTGAAACCATGCATCATGCCTTTTTGTGAAAACTATATAAAACCTTGATACAATAACATTTATTCCATTTACATATTTCATATACGCATATATAATAGTCACACATCATATAAAACCACATATTCCATTTAAGGCATATAAGTCACCACTTTACGATAAAACATCTTTCAATTACAGTGAACTTATTTCATTTTATACTGAACTCTTTCCTTTTACTTTAACTCCTTATTTTCGCAAGTAACCCTTTAGTAATGCTTGGTGCAATGTATAGACAATGTCCCATAAAACTATCCACACTCAACCATCACTTTAAGGAAACTAGGAAATCATGGATACAACCTTTCTTAACCCAACCCATGCATTCCTAAAAGTATTTCATATAATAAGATAGCTAACTCACATTTGACCCAACATACTTTAGGGACCACATAGATGGACTCATTACAGGACCATATACAAGTCAAGATTCCAACATAATCATATAAAGGGAATATTCACATTAACATACTTGGACTTCACCTCATAAGAACCACATAGAACCCTACTCAAAATCCCTTCCTAATTCTACTAGTGCAATGGACATGTGAAGTCCCATAACCTCACACACACTAATTAAACCTAAAAATAGGCTATAAGCCTTACATCACCTTCATACATCAATAAGAAAAGCATAGACAACCTCATTCATGTCAATAAAGACTTCATCATGTTGTCTATAAGACCCATACTATGCATTCAAGGTAAGGACACATCATATATACTCGTATTATGCATATCATCACATCAAGTAGACAACACTATAATGTCATGCGTAAGGAACATAAACATAATCATATACATTAGAACATTTTTCTAGAACTCCCTTCAAGAACTACTTATGAAATTAATAGGTGAAGTCCCATAACCTCAACTACACTAAGCAACTTCCCTTAGGTTATCCTAGTTAGGGTTCTTGTCATTTACTTCCTTTGCGCATTTTACTTTAGGGAAACTATAGCCTTAACCGACACTAAGACCATGGGTGCTAAACATGAAATTTGGTATTGTAGAACCTAACACCACGAAGAGGTTCCCTACTTAGCCAAAGTAGAACATTAACCTTAAACTAGTATCTTAGGTGATATCACTTAATAGATCCTATGTGGTAAGCATAGTTTATGCAGCTTGGGGGCCGTCTTGGAAATATCACTCTATGCCCTTGTTTTGCTATGAGGCTATCCACTCCGTAAGGACTATGGTGAACCCTACCTTCCCTACTTGGAAGGTGCCACCCCCTCATCTACAAGTTCACTCAGTGCTAAGATAAGTTCCCTTTATTGAAAAGCCATTATTACATTACTTTATAAACATATGTTTAGGAGAGTTAACCCCTCATACGCTTAGCTCATAGATTATAGATGAGACTTCATCAACCTAAGTCATGTGAGAAACCCTTTCACATGGACATAGCATATGTAAAGCACCATCTCGCTTAGAGTACTCTTGGGAACACCTTCCAAGCACCCCTATATTGACTAGATCATCATACATATGTGTGTGTACATACATGTGAGAAAATCTTTCATATGACACCTTTAGACCACACATATTCATACTTCACTTTATTCATTAATATAAAACATGTTCATAACATAATCATGCATTCATATTCATGTACATAGGATACAAAACCTAGGAACTATCCTATCAAGGCACACATGTGCAATGCATAGACAAGGTCTCATACCCTTGCCCATACTAGTACACCTATCAAGATCCAAGTTAACGAATACATATAATACTTCATAAACCTATACTTAACATGCATAGTAGTAGACATTAGTGCATATGAGAATTATCCTTAAATTAGACACCATGAACCTATACTACTTTGATAAGCATGCATGAGGTGTGAGTGTGTGTAGATTGGACCACATGTTCACATAATGGCAACAAACCTAACATTGAGGCAGCCACCTTACAAATATCACAATACACATCCAAGTCCCTTAAACCATAGACCACACACCACATAATAACATAGGAGATAAGACATCTTCATTACTTGAATCTAAGACTCATAATCATGATTAAGACCACACATTTATGTAGAGGTTCATAGGTAGGTATCGTACTAGATAAGAGTATTCTAACATCCACATGTATACCACACCAAGACCTAACATAGTCGTTTTAATGAAGAGGAATCATCATTAATATAACCTAGATCATAAACTAGCATTGGAGACTAGGCATAATACTTCACATTGTGTGATCATCATAACCACACTTTCAAGATACAATTGCCTTTAGGGCCATGATCACATCACATGATAGAATAACAATAAGTTAAACCCCACCACCATAGGTGGACCATACCACACAATGCAATACAAGGATACATCATCTAGCGATTCTATAAGAAAAGTAGAGAAAATAGAGCCAACATACAATTCCTCCAAGTATTAATCTGCATTGATCAATTCCAATAATTCAACATTAATATATAAATATATATATATAAAACAGTAGCTAAAACGAACCATTGCATAAACAAAATCATACTTCAGTTTACCATAGAATAGAGTACACATTGAAGCTACATTAGCATACTAGAGAAGATAGGAGAATTATAGAACAATCTCATTCAAAACATCAACCCTTGATCCTCATGGATTACTCATCAACAATTGACTATCAATATACAATTTAGAAATTAGATATAAGCAATTCAACATGCTAGAATTATAATTCAATCAAATCACAATGCCCATAACATAGGCTAATTTGAGAATCTAGGAGGATCATGGGTTTATCATGAAATTGGATTGAAATTCATCTTTAAAACAGTAGATAATCATCAATTTATCATAAACATGCATTTTATATCAAATTGAGAAAGAACCCATGTCTAGATTGAAAATTGCGAATTTTTATCTTTGAATCATATTTGAAAATCCTTGATTGACTCCTTAGATGAATGGATAAATAAGGATGAATGATAACCATACCTTATTTATTGAAGACCCATGAGAAATTTGAGAAAAAACTATGAAAATCCACCTCATAGCTTGAACTTGAGTTTTCCCTCCAATGGTGGTTTGAGAGAAATTGGAGAAGAAGAGAGATTTGGGATTTTTGATTTTATTATTGGGTGTTGGGTTTTGGCTTGTAAAAGGGGTGAAATAAGTCATAAAATCAGTTTATAACCGTCCCTTTAAGTTACAAAAACACCCCCATGATTATTGAGAATTTTAGACATGTCAAAATTGACTTTAAAATGACACAACCGGATCTGGGAGTGGACTGCACGTCGCGGGCAGCCTCCTAATTCTTCCCCAAATAAAAATTGAGGCAGTGAGGTGCGTGACAGGTGCGCGTCGCGAAGGCAAGGTCCATTTTTTGGACCTGTTCTCTGCCTTGGGCAGCCTCTTGTCCAATGTTTGGGTCCTCCTTGGAGGCTTTTCAGGTGGTCCTCGGGGAGTCGTACCCGAACGTTTTGACCATTAACGTGTCTATTAAGGTACTAGGGTAAACTAAACTGATTTTCAACTCCAAACAACCCATGAAAACAAGGAAAACATACAAGGAAACACTAGTATGTCTAAAAGGCTAACTTTTGAACCTCTAGGACGTTCTTGAATGTTTGACATCTAAACTTCAAGAAACTTAACACACTGCCTAAAATCATCAGTATAAGTCATATAAGGACTTCATGAGCCCATGACCCACTCATATGCTCATAAAAATACTTAAGGCCCTTTGGTGACTAGTCGTCGAACGTCTTGGTCGTCCCTTGATGTTTGACTTCCAAATTACCTCAAATCAAGTATACATACTATAAAACCCTAAATGAAAATATTTATAAAACTTTTTAGAAACATGTAAGGCTCTAAAAACCTTAATTCATTTTTGGGGTGTTACAAATTGGGTTTAAACTATACTTCAATACAACAATGAGCCTCATATAGGCTATACAACAATCATCTTGAAATGAAAAGGAAAGAACCAGAAGTCTTATAACTAGAACAACATCAATAACTTGATAATGGCATCGTCCTCGGAAGGTGAGGACCTACAAAACTATTGGGAAATATCCAAGTAGTCTTCAAAGGCCTTCTATAAGCTCAACGGACGGATCCTACATTTGTAGTAAACATAGAAGATGGGTTAGTACACATTTGTACTAAGTATGAGTATATGCATATAAAACAAGTGAAATCATGCTAAAAAGTACATTCGTTCAAAACATTCTAATTTACTTTGAAAAGAATTATGCATATCAAGGGACTCATATAAGACAATAAACACATAACTCTTAAGTCGAGATTATATACAACACAAGACCAATACAAATGTCTAGTCAAGTCAACATGCATATCAACATAATTGATTGCATAATCAAGACAAATCAAATCTTTAATCAAGTTATAATATCAACAAGCATACATTAGAGTTCATAACATCATAACCTAAGCAAGACTACTACTCACGAACCCTCATTAAGTCCAGTAGTGCAATTGACTAAGTCAAGCCCCATAACCTTACTCAACCAAGTAAACTCTACAATAACTTATAAGCAATGACCAACTTCACATACTATATCATTAAGAGATAACATCATCATACTTTATCAACAAAGACCAAACACATGTTCATAAATGAAACCCATATCACATAGTTTCACTAACATAAAAGAACCAACAAATACATAACATATACATTATAGGACATAATAACAACCTCCTAAGGCTTCCTTCAAGAAAAACTAGTGCAAGGCATAGGTAGAGTCCATACCCCTACCTAGGCTAAGACAAACCTCTTAAGTAACCCTAGTTAGTGTTTACTTTATTACTTCATTTTACATTCGGGAACACTTGCCTTAACTGACATAGACCACACGAGATAAGTGTGGAATCCGGTGTTGTTAAACCTTATACCGATGAAGGTGGTCTACCAGCCAAAGTAGAACCAAACATAAACATAGCTTTCTATGTGGATCCACTAACTATTATTCCTATGGGGAAACATATTTAAGGAACTAGGAGATTTGTATGAAATCTCTACATTCCATTTAGCACTGGAGACTCATATCATGAGAATCCATAGGGTGGGTATACCTCATCGGGAGTCAACACCTCATGTGAAACTATATGGTGAATCCTCCACTATGGAACGTCAACACCTCCCATTGTCAAGTTATTTTGGTACTAAAGGTAAAGTTACTCTTTGAAATGTCTTTAGTCATCCATTATTATCAGAACTTATTTTAGGTCATAGGGTCTATCCCTTATATAATCATAGTCATAGCTCAATAAGAATTGCATGAGTATTTTCCTTTCATTACAATTCATACATGTGAGGTTACCACATTTACATAATCACATCATGATAAGGAACATTAATAAGTCATCACCATCATTATAACATTTACATCTTAGCAACCAACTCACAAACCATAGTCAAGACATTTCAATTCACCATCA
The DNA here is from genome assembly GCA_016801875.1 of Solanum sitiens. NCBI lineage: Eukaryota > Viridiplantae > Streptophyta > Magnoliopsida > Solanales > Solanaceae > Solanum > Solanum sitiens. Next base: position 1,531,436 of record JABWTJ010000375.1, on the reverse strand, counting down.
TACCAATCCTATCAATCTTAATATAAGGTATACTTCAACATAACTTCACCACTAAAGACAAGTAATCATAATTGAAGTAAAGGTTAGGATCATAAAGACTTACTCAATCTCCTTCAAAAACCATCATCCATGGTTTTAGCATCAATTATCAAATTAAACCCAACAATGTGTGTAAAACCATCATCCAATAGTAATTAACACAATAGCTCTGCCAATTGCATCATAACTATCAAAATTAACTTTAATTCATAACCTAGGGTTAGGGGAATAAGGTTCATCATGAAATCTTCAAGAAATAGATTCAATCCCAATAACACATTACCCTAGTAAATCATGAATCAAATAGGATAGACCAAACAAGTCTAACAATCAATACATTCTTCAATACCCATCAAATAAGCAAGATCCAAGATTTTGGCAATTTGGGAAAAGGTACATGGTCAACATGAAATTTCATCAATTAACATAAATTAACCAACAATCTACACTCAATTAGTCATAGGCAATCACAATTTTTCATCAATTTGAAGTTTAGAAGAAAACCCATTAGAATTGGAAAACCTCGTGGAATTGGGTAATTTAGAAATCAACTTTGAATGGACATCTTGTGGAAAGGAATCCCAATAGTGAAGAACCCATATCTTAATGAAGATTAATCCACGAAATTTAAGTGAAATCCTACAAAAATTGGACTTGTTATTCAAGCTTTGTTCTTCCTTCAATGGAGGATTTTGGGAGAGAGAAAGTAGAGAGATGAGAGCTTTTGGGTTTTCTTTTGGGAATTTTATTTAGGTAGTGAAAAATGAATTAAAACTGACCCTTAGGCTATATATAATAACCCCTAAATTACCCAAAAGACCCCTCACCTAAATGGGTCTTTTTGTGAAGTCAAAATGCTTAAAATACAATTTCAACGAATCTGGGATGTGGCTCAGTGTTGCGAGGCTTATTTCTGAATTAATTTTCAAAATCTGATTTTAGGAAGTGGACCTCGTGGAGTGCACGCTTCTCGAGAAAATTTTTGCCAAGCTCCATGTCAGTTGCGCCTCGCGCAATGACTCCGAAATATAGGCTGTCGCAAATGCTTTGGCAGCCTGCCTAGGCATGTTGGGGTCCTCCACAAAGACCCTTCGGGTTGTCCTTGGGGAGTATTTATTGTATGTTTAGACCCTATATACTACATTTTACCTATTTAAAGTCTTTTTACTAGTTTTAGGATTCATTTGACCCTCCCAATACTTCACAAAACATAGGGACGTCAACTAGTTCAATTTAGCTAGTTTCTGGATGTCAAGGTTGTTTGTTGACATCTTGGATCTAAAACATATTGGATGACTTTTAAGCATTAATTTAGGTCTTAAAAAGTATTATCAACCTCAGATCAACTTGTGAGGCTGTAAATAAGGTCTTGACTTTTCAGAGTGTTACACTAATTTAATCAATCTATCTACAATGACCCGAATGGAGTCATGTTGCCTAAGGGTACGAGGCAAACCTACCACAAATTTCATGTATATTCCCACTTCTAAGTGGGGATATCAATATCTTGAGTTATACCACCTGGTCCTTCATGTTCGAATTTGAGTTGTTTGCAATTTCAGCACTTAGGCCCAAAGTTCGCTATCTCTCGTTTGATCTTGTTCCACCTATTAATCTCACGTAGATCACGATACATTTTGGTGGCACCCGTATGAAAAGAATATAGGGAACAATGAGCCTCTTCAATAATTTTCTCCCTTAAGCAATCTACATTCGACACACATAATCTATCTTGCTACCTAAGTACCCCATTTTCACCTTAGGTAAGAGTCTCATTAGATTTACTGAGAACCAATTCCTTCAACTCAATCAATAGAGGATAAAGATTTGCTTAGATTTCACCTCAACCAGTAAGGATGACTCGGATTTATGAGGAACCATGAAACGGCCCTTTGAAATTTCTAGTCAAACAACCAACCGGGCCAACCTATGTAGCTCTTTTACTAACTATTTCTTATCATCAACCAACTGAGTCATACTACTCATAGACACCCAACTCCAAGCATCTGCAACAGCTTTAGCTTTTCTAGGGTGGTAAAGGACACTCATATCATAATACCTTTGTCACGAATGCAGAGCATCGCCTATACGTAACCGACATCATCGTCCTCGGAGATATCTAAGAACATCCTTTTAGCATTTGTCATTACATATCATAGGTGAAAAAGAGCGAAATATTAAAACTTTATATATATATATATATATATAGTGAGCTTTACATAGAACTCTCACATACGACAGAGCAAGTTTACTTAGATTCCTCACATATGATGCTTACATAGGCTTCTCATTTAGGCAATATAAGATACATAGGAATTAGTCTAATAACTAGTCTCATATTGAACCATCTAAAATAAGTACAAATGATGGATAGAGCCAATACAAAGTCAATATGCCATTATAGGATTACATCAATATTTAAATTATAAAGGAATGAACAATGTCTTTATGACAATACGACTTCAAAGCTAGAGCATTGAGAAGGTAACATCCTCGAACATGAGGACCTACCAATACTTCCAGAAATAAGTCCAAGTCTTCTTCAATTATCCTCCTACGAACTCAATGGTCGGAACATACATAATTGTAGAAAACATAGAGATATGGGTTAGTACACCACTTTTACTAAGTATGGAAACACATGCACATAAAACATTTGAAATCATTTTTAAAGGGAAATTGGTTCAAAACCATGCTAAGTTACTTTGACTAGTCTTTATGCACATTCAAGAGCACATATGATCCAATGAAAACATTTTCATCAAGCCAAGACATATACAATACAAGACCAACATCATCAAGTAAAGTCAAGTCAACATGTGTAGTAGCATATTAGAGCACATAACCAAAACAACTCCAACATAATGTCATAACAACTAAGCATGTATAAGAGTTCATAACATTACAACATATGCAAGACCATTAATCATAACCCATTACCAAGCTTACAAGTGCAATGATCAAGCGAAGTCCCATAACCTCACACAACCAAGTAAACCCAAAAAAGGACCACAAGCAATGTCTAACTTCCTATAACATAGCATCATGAGAAGTCATCATCATATTTAGCAATATAGACCAATACTATATTCACAAGTGAAACTAACATCATATAGAATCATCAACTTGTAGAGTCAAGATTTGCATATCAGTAGAGTCACAAAAAAACAAGAACATCCTCCTAAGATTTACCTCAAGGCCAACTAGTGCAATGCATAGGTAGAGTCCCATACCCCTACCTATATTAAGAAGAACCCATTAAGTCATCCTAGTTAGAGTTCACATTAAATTCACTGTAACTCACTGTAACATACACCTTTTTGCACAACTTCACCAAAAAACAAGACAACTTCAAATTCACTAATTGTTTCCATTATTAGTAAGAACAACTAACCTTCATTAGGAAAGATATGAGGATAATGGGACTTCATGTCGGCCTCGGCCTCCCATGTTGCTCCCTCAAATAGATGGTTTCTCCATAACACTTTTACGCAGGCCAGCTCTTTGTTCCTCAACCTCTTTACTTGATGATAAAGAATTTCAACCGTAACCTTCTCATAAGAGAGGTTCTCTTTCACACCAAGACCTTTGATACGAAGAATGAACACAGGATTACCGATGCACTTCTTAATCATGGACACATGGAAACTAAAGATAGTTCACTAGGGAGTTTCAAATCATATGCAACCTTGCCCACTCTTTGCTAAATTTCATACGGACCCACATAATGAGGACCTAACTTCCCCTTCTTGCCAAACCTAACCACTCCTCTCATGGGTGAAATTTTCAAATAAACTTGATCACCATCTTCAAATTCAAGGTCTCTTCTTCTATGATTGTCATAAGACTTTTACTGACTATAGGATGTTTGCAAGCAGTTCCTTATGATATGAACCTTTTCTAAGGTTTTATAGATCAAACCGGGACCAAGAACCGAAGACTCTCCAACCTCAAATTACACAATAGGAGATCTACACCTCCTACAATACAATGCTTCATAAGGATCCATAGATATGGATGAATGGACACAATTATTATACTAGAACTCCACCAAAGGCAAATTCTCATCCCAATTTCCCTTGAAGTCAATGATACAAGCTCTAAGAATATTCTCAAGAGTTTGAATAGTGCACTCCCCTTGACCATCCGTCTGAGGATGAAAAGCGGTGCTTAATTTCACTTGAGTACCAAAACCTGTTTGAAATGATCTCCAAAATGTAGAGGTGAATTGAGCACCTCTATCTGATATGATGGACAAAGGAACCCCATGAAGACTTACTATCTCGTCAATATAGATTTTTGCATAATATTCTGCCAAATAAGTAGACTTAACGAAAAATAAATTGAGTGGATTTGGTTAATATATCCACCACCAACCATATAGATTAATATTGCTTCTGTATCCGAGGAATCCCAACAACGGAATCCATGTTAACATCTTCCCACTTCCAAGTAGGAACATGGAACTCTTGTATTAAACCACCCAACTTTTGGTGCTCGGCTTTCACTTGTTGGCAATTTGGACACTTTGCAACAAATTCCGCAATGTCACTTTTTAAGGCATCACAATAAAACACTTCCCGAAGATCATGATACATATTAATAGAACGCGGAAACGGACTCCATGAGCTTCCTCGAGAGTTTAATTTCCTAAATCATCGACATCAGGCACACCATCCCCCCTTGGGAGAATGACTCATTCATCTTTCTAAAAACCGATTCCTTTGACTCCATCAATAACGGATCAAGGTGTTGCTTAGACTTCACCTCAACCACCAAATACGAGTCAGAGTTATGATGTACCACAACAACACCATTTGTAGAATCTTTAATTCGAACCCCTAAATTAGCAAACCTATGAATATACCTAACTAGGTTTCTCTTGTATTCTTCCACATGGGACAAACTTCCCATGGATAACCAACTTAGAGCGTCCGCTACCACATTAGCCTTATCGGGGTGATAGAGAACACTCAGGTTGTAGTCTTTCAAAAACTCTAACCATGTCTATTGCTGGAGATTCAACTCTTTTTTAGTAAATACATATTGAAGACTTTTATGGTACGTATACACATCAACATGAACACCATAGAGATAATGCCTCAATATTTTCATGGCAAATACCACGGCCTCTAAATCAAGGTCATGAGCCAGATAATTCTTCTCATGGACTTTGAGTTTCCTAGAAGCATAGGCTATAACTCTTCCATGTTACATAAGAACACACCCCAACACGACTCGGGATGCATCACGATATACCACAAAACCCTTTGTACCCTCCGGTAGGGTCAATGCCGGAGAGGAAGTAAGTATATCCTTCAAGATTTGGAAGATTTATTCACATGTCTCCGACCACTCAAAATTCACACTCTTTTGAGTCAAGGCTCTTAAGGAAGAAGCAAGAGATGCAAACCCGTCAACCAACCTTCTATAATAACCGGTTAGGCCTATGAAACTCCTAATATCTGTAGGAGACAAATGTCTAGGCCAATTTTGCACCGCTTAGGTCTTCGTTGGATAAACCTCTACACCCTCACTAGAGATGATATCACCAAAAAACACTACCCACCTCAACCAAAACTCACATTTGCTATACTTGGCAAGTAATTGATGTTACTTAAGTACTTGTAACACCACTCTCAAATGGTCCATGTGTTCACACTCATTTTTCTAATATACGAAGATGTCTTCAATGAATACAATTAAAAGAAAATTTAGGTAACTTCGAAACACCCTATTCATTAGGTCCATCAACGCCGCCGGATCATTAGTGAAACCAAACAACATTACTAAGAACTCATAGTGACCATATCTTGTTCGAAATGCCATTTTGGGAATATCTTCACCTCTCACCCTAAGTTGGTGATATCCCGACCTCAAGTCAATCTTGGAAAAGTTACTCGCACCTTGGAGTTGATAAAATAAATTATCAATCCGAGGGAGAGGATGCTTGTTCTTGATTGCGACCATGTTGAGTTGACGGTAATCCATACACATTCTAAGGGACACATATTAATTTTTCACGAACAATACCGGAGCACCCCATGGATAAATACTAGGCCGAATAAATCCCTTGTCTACTAAATCTGTGTTGATCCTTCAACTCTTTCAATTCTGTGACACCTCCAAAACTACATAGGTGAAACTAGCGCCTAATTTTTTTTTCATGAAGGTCTAAGGTCATAAAATTATTTAGAATTTTGTAATGAGGCAGCGTCTAAATATTTAGGTGAATTGGATGTGAAACGTCAAGGGATGACTAGGACGTTCGACAACTAGTCACCTATGTGCCTCATATCTGCTTTATGTGCTTATATGTATGTGATATGATCTCATGAGCTCCTTATATGAGAATGATTGTGTTTATAGGCAGATTTCCAACTTTTCATGAAGTTTGGAGGTCAGACGTCCAAGAACGTCCATGACGTTTGAAAGGTTTGCCTTAAAACGACATTGTGTGTCTTATCATATTTCGTCGAGTTTTACGTGCTCATTTTGGTTAAAATTGATGTGAGGGGTACTAAACATGTGTACGAACATATTGGGGTTGGAAATTTCCAATAAAAACACCCCAAGGACCTACTAAAGGATCCTTGAGGAGGACCCAACTTGTGGGCAAAATTTGTCCCAAGTTGGCAGCTCACTGCCTTCATGTTCACAAACCTCTTCACGGCCTGTGGAGTGGACCACGGTCCGTGAAGATTGTAGTGGACCTTACTTTAACACTTGGTGTCTTTTAAAGGTAAATAATCTACTACCCCAAGGACCAAGGACCGTCATAAGGGTCGTGACCCACCTTCCCGGACCGTGATGTTGGCCGTGGTCACTGGGCGGGCTGTCCATATTTGATTTTCAAATTAATTCTATTCCACTTTTTATCAATTGGGGTTTATTTTAAAAGTTTTATATATAAATAATTTTAAGTAAAATAACCTTCCTATAACTCATTATTTAAAGATCCCAAATCAAAACCCCAAAGTTCTCTGTCAAATCAATTCATCCATTGTTGAAACCTCAAGCTTCATGGAAGTGGATGAATTCCTCAAGGTTCTCAACCAAATTTCTTTCTTTACTTCTAATCAAGGTATGGTTATTCATCCTTGAATTCCCTTTCTTCAAGTAGTTAATCTTCAAAGTGTTTTCCAAATATTTCTGAAAAGGTGAATTGTCCAATTTTGACATCTAACCATGGGTTCTTGCATAAAACGTTTTGAATGAAAGATTTATGACTGAATTGAAGTTATGTTTAATGGTTTTAACCAAAAATCTTCATGAACCCATTAAAAACATAAACTATTCGATTTGGTTATAATTTGGGTTATGTGATCATCACTCAATGCTTATGAATTCTAGTATAGTTTTCTTTGGACCACTGAATGATGTATGAATTGTAATCGATTGATGTATAGGTTGTCTTGGATTTTTGAATTTATGTTGAATTGATCTAGATTAATTGATTATTATTATTTCTGTATTGAATTGATGATCATGGACAAGGGTAAGGGCCTTTTGGTATTGTATTAGATGATTTAGCTAAGGATTGAAGTGGTGAGCATTGATTGGTGGTACGCTGCCCTAACTCTATTTAATTTATGTAAATTAGGACTTGAATTATGCTGTTATTTGTATGGTCCACTTATGGTGACGGTTTTATGTGTTATAATTGTGAATTGTGGGGCCTTCCAGGCGTTACTTTATGTATTATGATGATCGTGGCCTTGTCGGTAACTACTTGATATATTATGATGGTTTCTGTGATTGATTTATGCAATGTATGATATTATTTATCTACTTATGGTTAAGATAAATGTCTATTTTTTTCTATTAAAGTTGTTAGGTGATCATGTTAGACTATGACTATGTCCTTATGTGTGTAGTCTTAGAGTTGATGCATGATTCTTCCTACTTGGTTATGTGAGTCTTATGAAGTTTATATTGATGATATTGTTGTAGTATATAGGGTGACCAATAGATGATGTTGGTTATGACTATGTGCTTCTATAATGATATGCTATATGCGATAAAGTGAAGTAATGGTGTGTCCTGTTTGGTAGACTTTTGTCCCTTACTTGATACCTAATGGAATGTAAATATGAGATGTCTTGACTTAGAATGATAAAGACTCTTAGTCTTGTATGTATGAATGATATGTGATCTTTAACATTGCTAAGAAGGTCAAATTATGCGAAGCCCTAGACCTAGTTGAGAGGTTAGGATATCCTTGAAGTCGAAAGCCGTATTGGTATCCTTCTTGTGTGAATAGTGGACTTAAGGATGGTTGTCTAGAACGGCATGAAATAATCCTTAGGAAAATCATTGAGCTATCCTCTTAACCATTGAAAGGCAACCCTAGGGGACCTCTTTTGTAAAGTAAATGTGATTGGGTTATGAACTAGATATCGAACCCCTTCGTATGATCCTTTATCTTAATTACTCTAAGAGAACAAAGTCTAGCACCGAGTGAGTATGGTAAGGGAAGTAAATCTAGTTAATAATGAGGCTAGAGTGCAAAGAAACCCTTTATATTCATTAATTAATGTTCCTACATAGGATGTGTCCAAGTTTTACCATTGGCAAGTAGAACACCCTCCATCGGAGTAGGTTATAACTCCGGATTCCATGCCTAGCTACAATGGTCTATGTTGGTTATGTCCTACTCTCATCATATGGGATACCTACTAGTGTTGGAGAAGTTCTATAAAGTTTAAGTGATGGTCTGGGACGCTATCTAGACATTGCACAATAGGATTTTAAGATGTGAGTGAGTGAGTCCCTAGGCCTTCTCCAAGACCATTACTTGAATGTCCTGTGATGGATGTCTCTTGAAGGAACTAATTAAGTTAATGACATAAGTTAGAAAGCATGTAAATGAATAAGTACCTAGTCTAGAGTAACTTTAAGGATGGCCTAGTTAAATTGTGAAGGGGACATAAAGGATGGTCACTTCATGTCTTACCTAGGGAATTCTGAAGAATGACTCTAGATAGGAATGTTGATTAATTAAATGGGAATCATCTTATCCTAGGTACTCTAAAGGATCTCTTATGTGTTTGTTAATGGATTCTATGGACGGTCACTTCACAACTCACTCAAGTGAGTCTTAGAATCACCTTTGGTAGGAGGATCTCATGTTATGTGTATTGGTGTATTGTAAGTGTATTTACCTCATTACAGGTAGTCTTAAGGATCATTTAGGTGTTCTTAGAGAGGGTGTATGTGTGGTCTCTCTTTGTCTTACTTAGGAGAGTCTTAGGATAAATTTTAGTGAGAAGGTTGCATGTTGAAGTAGTTCACTGTAACATTGGTTTGGTTCACGGTGAAGCTTTAATTAGTCCACTGTAAAAGTAGCATGGTTTACTGTAACATTTCACGAAATGTTACAAAATGCGTATGTGATGTCTTATGTGTTTCTAAGGTGTTAAATGTTGTTCTTATGCTTATACTATGTTGTTTTAATCAAAAAAACATATTTCCATTAAATGTCTGTTATCATGATTTTATGCATTATGCCATACTTAGTACATCTGTTTGACTAATTCAGTACTTTTATCTATCTCTAATATGATTCTTAGGTGAAGGGCATTTTGGGAGTAAATCTTGAATTATAGGATCCTTCAATAAAGGTTGAGTATGTCCTTATTTGACTCGAGGGCATCACTATCTTAGAGTTCTTTTATTAAAGCATTGTAATATACTTAGTAGTACTATATTTCGATTGTATGGGCTATGTCCCAAGTATATGTTGAGTCTACGATTTGATTATATGAGACTTAGTATTTTTTATGGTTTTTATATGAAAGTGTTTTTAAAAGACTATTCAAATGTTGTAAAAAGTTTTAACTCCGCACTACTTTTCATATATGTATATGCGATGAATGATACGAAAGGGCTTCTACAAGACCTGTGAGAGGTCAAGTACGCCATACCACACTCCAAGAGTTCCCTAAATGCAAGGGTAAACTCTCGGGAAGTGACAAATTCGGCAAGACCCATCCGATAAGGAGGAATTGAAATGGGGTTTGTATCCGGTAGCAAGTCGATACCAAAATCAATTTCCCGTTCGGGAGGAATACCGGTAAGATCATTAGGAAAGACCTCCAGAAATTCCCTCACTATGGGGACCGACTCAATTGGAGGAATTTCGGAGACTAAATCTTTTAATTTTACAATATGGTATAAACACCCCTTAGAGATCACCCCATGAGATTTCAAACAAGAAACAATACAAACTTTAGGAATAGAACTTCCCCCCTTGCACTCTAAAAGGGGCTCATTTTGAAAATTAAACTTCAGCACCCTTGTTCTACAATCTATGGAAGCGAAGTAAGCATGCAACCAATCAATACCTAAAATGACATCAAAATCAAACATATCAAGTTCCCTAGTTTGACATGAGTAACTCCATTGGGCAACATTGTATGACAATTTCTATACCCTCTTTTTGCATCAACCGAATCTCCCACCGGAGTAGACACCGCAAAAGGTTCATTCAAGATATAGGGCATTATGTCAAACATTTTAGCTTCTAAATGGGTAACAAATGACAAGGTATCACCAGGATCAAGTAAAGCATAATCATCAATAGAAAAGGCTTTCAACATACCGGTCACAACATCGGGAGAAGTCTCTTTCTCATCTCTAGAGCATAGAGCATAAAAGCGATTCATGGAGAATTAACATTAGAACCACTAGCTTGAGCTTGAACACTACCCTTTTCTTGATCCATAAAATTTAGGCAATCCCTCAGCTTGTGTCCACTCTTGCCACAACCAAACCAATTCTCCGTCCCAATGAGGCAATCACAATAAGGCTTCTTGCCACACTTTTCACAAGTTGGCTTTTTTGTTGGTGAACTAGTACCCCTTCACTTTTGATACTTAGGGTTAGACATCCTATCCTCATGAGACTTAGGGAACTTGGTAGGAACTTGATTAAAAAACCTCTTTATGAACCTAGGTTTGTCTTGGATATCAAGCCTACCCTTTGAAGAACTACCATCATAAAACCTAGCCTTTTTGGCATCCCTACTGTTCCTCTTAACCCTTGTCTCCTCCACTTGCATGAACCATGAGACGAGAAATGTTCATATTATCATGTAACATAGCAAAACACATTCTTCTTTCAAGTCATCCGACACTCCCGTCACAAAGCGGCTCATTTAACCCCTAGGGTTGGAAACCAAAGAAGGAGCATACTTTGATAATTTAGTAAATTTCAAAGAGTAGTCAAGTACACTATATCTCCTTGACGGAGGTTGATGTATTCTTCAACTTTTGCTTCCCTCTTCTTCCGAGGAAAGAACCTATCAAGAAAAGCCTTCTTGAAAATCTCCTATGTCACTGGTCCACCTTAAAGGCCTTTTGTCTCTCCATTAGACGTACCATGTTTGGGCCACATTTTTGATTTGGTAAGTGGCTTACTCGGCCTTGTCACTAGTAGTCAACCCCATAGAATAGAGAATTTTATAGGTTTCATAAATTAACTCTTGGGTGTGTTCCTCCATTTTGGACCCATAGAAAGTAGGGGGATTCATTCTCGTAAAATCCCTCAAACGTGAGGCCATGGTGCCAACATGTTAGTTTCTTTGGGGTACCACCTCCCGATTAGCTTGGGTCGTCATGGCTTGTGATGTAGTAGTGATGGCTTTTTCTTCTGTAGTAATGGCTTGTGACATTTGTAGAAAGGCTTCCCTTATGTCTCCATATGTCAAAGGAGGAGGATTTACCGGATCTTGATCATAACTAGAAACTTCTTCAAGAGGAGGGACTTGATTGCCTCAGGGAGGAAACCCCTCATTGGCAATCTCTTCATCAATTCTTCGAGCAATTGTTATTTGGGTATTCATTGCTTATAATCACAATAAAATGATTAGATGCTAAGGGTACATAGAGTCAAGACTCTCGAGTCACGATATTGGATTTCCAAGAAAATGAGAGTTTCCTTAGTATCATAAAGTTTCCTATTAATAAGTATGGCGCGCTTCACAATTATAAATAAGAATCTATATAAACGGGGTTAAATGAGACATCGACTCAAAAGATATTCAACCTCATGATCTCATACCAAGTTTGTCACATTTGGGGAGCACCCCCTAGACGTAATCGGCGTCAATGTCCTCAAAGAGGACTAAGACTAGCCTCTTAACATACATTATTACATTCATAGGCTAAAATGTGGAAAATTTAAAACTTTTCTTCTATATCTATCATGGGGTTTACATAGACCTCTCGCATACACATAATATATTCATATCGAGTATACTTAGACCCTTCCTATAAGAATATTACATAGTCTTCTACTTTTATGGCACACACATATATATAAGATACAATATAGTCTTAAAACGGATGTCTCATCTCATATCCATGTAAACAAGAGTAGAACAATTGGGCATAGACAATACAATAAAAGCCACATATAGGCTATACAATCTTAGTACTCAAATGAAAGGGAATGAAAAAAGTGTCTTTTAGACTAATCAACATCCGATGCAAGAAAGTGGCATTTCTCTAGAAGTGGTGATGACCTACCCAACTTAGAGAATGAGGATCCAAGTCTTCCTCAAATAATCTCAACCTCGTCAACGATCGGAACCTAAAATTGTTGGGGAAAAGGGAGAAAATGGGATTAGCATATCACTTGTACTATGTATAGGAACAATGCACTCACAACACAAAAATCATTCTTGAAAAGGGAAAATTTGTAAAGATTTGCAACTTTCTTTAACATCCCACTTTTATGCACAATCAAGACATCACGTGAACCAATAACCACATAATCCTCAATACAATATCATAATCAAGACAGGACAAACAATAAAAAGTCAAGTCAATATAAATATAGCCAAACTACCTCTATATCATAGTATAAGCACAAGGCATATATAAGAATTTCATAACATTTTAACATAGACAAATCCCTTACCCATAACCCCTTATTAAGCCTACAAGTGCAATGATCAAGAAAATCCCTATATCCTAATTAATCAAGTAAACCAAAACAAAGGACCATAAGGAAATGCTTAACTTCACTTAACATAACACCAAGAGTAACCATCATCATACTTTAGCATTATAACCCAACATCGTGATCATATAGATTCAATAACATGTAAAGTCAATATACACATAGCACATACATTATAGAAACACAAGAATAACATCCTAAGGCTTCCCTCAAGGCAAATTAGTTCAACGAATATGTAGAGTCCCATACCTCTACCCAGGCTAAGTCAAACCTCTTAAGTCACCCTAGTTTAGTGTTTACTTCATTACTTTAATTTACTTTTTGGAACACTTGCCTTAAACGACATAGACCACAAGAGATAAGTGTGGAATCCTGTGTTGTAAAACCTTACACCGATGGAAGGTGGTCTACCGGCAAAAGTCGAACTAAACATTGACGTAGAATCTAGGTGGATCCACTAGCTAGTATTCCTATGGAGGCAACATAGTTCAAGAACTAAGAGATTTATTTGGGACCCTATTTATCTACATCACATTGTAGTATCCAATCTCTTTGAGTATAATGGTGAACCCTACCTTCCTTCTTGGAAAGGTGTCACCCGTCACATCTAGTTCACTCGGTGCTAAGCTAGAGACTCTTTTTGAAATGTCTTTTCATTAATAATCATAACTTAGTTAGGTCGTAGGAGATTACTCCTTGTATATCATCAGAAATAGGTCATTAGCAATTGTATTAAAATCACCTTTCAATACATCCCTTATAGTGATATCAACACCATATACCACATCATAGTAATGTACACAAATGAATCAACATCATCCTTATATCATTACAGCCTTAACATGAACTCACAATTCATAAGATAAGACATTTAAATATCAACATAATACCATCCTAATCAATCCAATCATAGCATACATACTTCAATGGAATCACCATCATTAGGTATAAGTCATCACAATATAGTTAAGGTTTGAAGATCACGAAGTCATACCTCTTCCTCTTCCAAAGACATCATCATTGTATTACCATCAACAAATCCTAGTTCACTCATAAATTGGCATAATAACAACAGTGAATAGGAATTCAACATTAACCAAGCCAATTGTATCAATACTAGATAATTCAATTCAAGATCACAACCTAGGGTTAAGGGGAAAAGGTCATCTTCCACATACTTGGTCAATACATCAAGAAGTAGTATAATTTAATCATAATACATGTTAATCTACACATAATAACCTAAATAAATAATAAAAAAATCAATCCATAACATAAATTTTGTATTTGAAGGAAACCCACATGAAACTTAACTCTTTGAAATCAATTTTGAAATAACCCTTTGGGGAGAGGAATCTCAAATGTTAAAGGTTCTCATACCTTGATAATTGATGAAGACTGATGGAGAAAACTTGATTTTTGCTGCCCTAGAATTCTGATCTTGGTCTTCTATGGAGTTTCTTTTGGAGAGAGAAAGAAGAGAGAAGGAAGAGCAATTGTGTTTTTGGAAATTATGACAGTTAAATGAGGTTTTAGGCTTAATGTAGTTTATATAGTGATTTAACTAACTTAATTAACCAACCACTAATAACTAAGTAAACCCCTAACTAACTATCTTAATTAATTAATCAAACTAAAACTTAAAAGTGAAACAGTGGCCCTGACCTCGAATCCCCAACCAATGGTCCGTACGTCAAACGACTTCCAGGACCCCCACCGTCCTGTACAGTCGTCATTTGCGACTGAGACTTGCCAAAATGTCCTTTTAACCAAAATGGCTATGTCTTCATCGATGGAGGAATCGAATCTCCATCGATTCCCCCACGCCTCATCGCGTGCACACGTAGGTACGCACTGCCTCATGGTAGGTTTTTGCCAAATTGCAAGGGTCCTCCTAAAGGACCCTTGGTTGGTCCTTGGGGTTTGTACCCGGACGTTTCAACTATAAAAAACTCTAATACGTATTAGACACATTACTATAAGACCTCATCGAATTCCGACTCCTAAAACATAGTCAAATAGGCTAAGGCACATTAGCACCTCTTGAACTATTTTTCTGACGTCATGGACGTTCCTTGATGTTTTGATTCTAAAACTTCCAAATGACTTTGGTTCACTATTATTGACCATAAAACAGTGACACAATCTTTAGATACCTATGGTAGGCTCTAGAATACGTCTTAGACTTTCGGAGTGTTACACAATGAACCCTCATATGTGAGATTAACACATTCTCATCATCATGTCAAATTAAGTCACATAAGTAGGGGTATTTACTATTCGGTTTAAACCGAAAAACAAAACCAAAGAAAACTGAATTCTAATTTTGATTGGGTTTTGGGATTTACAGTTTACTTTGTTTTGTTATTTGCTTGGTTTCAGATTCATAAAAATGAAAAACTGAAAATCAAAAACACCGAATTATATATATATATCGATATATTTAGAATTAAGTTGGAGTTAACCACTTTTGTCCCTTTTTAGTTATTTTCATCATGATTTAGTTTATTTTCTTATGTTTGGACATCTAAAATTGATATACTTTTAATTATTGTGTTTTACGCAAACAAAATAAAATTTATTTTGGTTTAGATTGGGTTACGCTTCTTCAAAATCAAAAACGGAAAACCAAAACCAAATAGGATAAAATCGAACCGAAAAAACGACTGTACCCCTACACATAAGTGATGCACAATGAAAGTAGTATCATCATACCTTAATCATAATCTCACAATTCATATAATCAAGACATTTAAGTAGCATTGATCATACCATCACCTATGTAATCTAAACACAATCAACACTTCAATTGAATACCATCATCAAGTATAATCCATTACAATTGAACTAAGGATTCAAGATCATATGTCTTACAAATTTACCTTCACAAGTCTTCTTCCATTGTCTTACCATCAACCAACCAATTCATCCATTAATAGGCTTAATAACATAATACAATAGTAATCAACATAAGAACTAAGTCAATTGCATCATCACTATCCAATTAAACATCAATTCATGACCTAGGGTTAGGAAAATACGGTCAATTCATGATCGCTTCGATAGAACTAGGTCTAACATCAAGAACTACCCTAAATCACCAATAATTCATCATAATTAGTACATAATAATCAAAAGAAATAAAAAACAATACAATTTGAAACATCAATTTCGGATTACGAATGAAAACCATGTTTTTCTCAACATTTGGAAATCAATTTGAAAGAACCCTTTCAGTAAAGGAGTCCCAAAGGTCAAGAGTTGTCATACCTTCTTCATACTTGTAAATTGTTCGAGATAACGTGAAGTTCTTGAACCTCTAAGCCCTTTGACCTTGGTTTTCTATGGAGTGTTCTTTGGGGAGAGAAAAAGTAGAGAGAAGGTAGAGGAATTGTGTTTGGGAATTGAAGTGAGTTAGGTTAGATTAATGAGGGTTATGTCTTTATATAGTCCCCTTATTAACTTAATTAGACACCCCCTAACACTTAATTAAACAACTAACCAACTAACTAATTGAAAGACCCTACTTAAAACTGACCTTCCCATAACAAACCTGCTGACCTACGAGACCCCGACCTACGGTCCGTAGGTCAGTCGACACCCACTCCACCCACCGTACTCCACGTCAATCGATGGTGTCCGAGACTGGTTAATGGACCTCCCGCAGCTATTTGGATAATTTATCAATGACAGATCCATCGACAGAGCATTGTCCAATCGACGGCTCATCGATGGACACTTCCCAAAATGATATTTTGGTCAATTTGGAAAGGTCCTCTCCAAGTAACCTTAGGGTGGTCATTGGGGAGTTGTACACGGATGTTTTGAACCTAAACACATTCTAATGCATGTTTAACACCTTTCCACAAAATTTTATTAATTTTCAATTCACAAAACAACATGAAAAATGCCTAGGAACTCTAGCACCTATTTCACTAATAACCATACGTCATGACGATCCTTGACGTTTTGAGTCTAAAACATCCTAAGTGAGATATATACATTTTTTTAGGCCTTAAAACAGTGTTAGCGACCTTATACAAACATTTGATGCTCTAGTTCAGGTCATGGACTTTCGGACTATTTCATTATCCCCCCTTAGGAACATCCGTCCCTAAATGACACTAAAATCTTTTGTAGGGGAAGGATAGACTCAATAGTAGAAGTCCAAGACACCAACATACATAGACAACAAGAGTTACAACTCAAATCAACATAACAACGTGGCATTTACACATAGCAACTCAAATCACAATATACATCATTTAAGAGCTCAACATCTAAACATGAGGAATTTCCTTCTCAATATCAACATGATCTCAACATTATCATCAAGTTACTTATGCAAAACTACTTACAACACATCGACATGCTCATTGCTATTTCTTGAAGGCAACAATACATAAAATATACTAATAAGAGGAAATCAAGCAAAAGAGCATTTTTCTCGTGAAAACTCATTTTAGCATAAACCCTTTATCATAATTGTGGACATTTCGCAAAACAAGCCAAATTCAAGTTTATTTAATATATTCATTATTCATAAGAATGACTAACATTAATTATAAAAAAGATGACGATAACGGGACTTCATGTCGGCCTCAGCATCCCATGCTTATCCCTCAACTAGGTGGTTTCTCATAGAACTTTTACGAAGGCCACCTCTTTGTTCCTCTATTTCTTAACTTGGTGATCAAAAATATTCAACGGAACCTCTTCATAGTAAAGGTACTCATCCACACCAATACCTTCAATTGGAATTATGGAAACAACATCACCAATGCACTTTAAACATGGAAATATTGAATATCGGATGAACCGAAGCTAGTTCACTAGAGAATCTCAACTCATATGCAACATTTCTGACCCTTTGCAAAACATCATAGGACCCACATACCGGGGACTTAACTTCCCTTTCTAACAAACCTCATCACACCTTTCATAGGCGAAATCTTAAAGTATACCATATCACCTACTTTGGATTCAATATCTCTTCCTCTACTATCGGCATAGGAATGTTTCCAACTAGAGGCTGTTTTTAACCTATCCCTTATAACAAAAACTTTCTCCAAAGTTTAGTAGACTATTTCGGGATCTCACCAACCTAAAACCACCAAAATAGAGACCTCGGTCTCCAACCATAGAGTCATTCAATTGGAGCCATTGAAATACTCGAATGATAGCTATTGTTATAGGAGAACTAAATCAACAACAACTGATCGTCCCAATTCCCTTTGAAGTCTATCACACAAGCTCTTAAATTATCGTCAAGGGTTTGAATAGTACGCTCCACTTGACCATCCGTTTGGGGATGAAGGTGGTGTTAAGCTTTACTTGTGTACCCAACCCTTTTTGGAAAGATCTCCATAAACTAGAAGTGAATTGAGCACCTCTGTCCGATATGATGGATAAAGGAATACCATGAAGACTCACAATCTCATCAATGTAGATCTTTGCATAATCTTCCACCGAATAAGTAGACTTAACGGGGATAAAGTGACAAGATTTTATCAATCTATCCATTATCACCCAAATTCTGTTATTTTGCCTCCTAGTTCGAGGCAACCCAACTTCAAAGTCCATGTCAATATCTCCCATTTCCAAGTATTAACACCCATTTATTGGATTAAACCACTAGGATTTAGATATTATGCTTTCACTTGTTGGCAATTTGGACACTTGGCTACAAACTCCGCTAAGTCCCTCTTTAAGTCATCCCACCAATATGCCTCTCTAAGATCACGGTACATTTTGGTGGTGTAACATCCCGAGACCACACCCTAGAGGTTAGGGCACAAAATTGGATTGTGACACGGCGTACTGGACCTCTCGGAGGTCTTATACAAGCCCTTTCATATCATTCATCGCATATACATAGTGAAAAGTAGTGCGATATTAAAACGTTTCACAAAACATATCATAGTCTTTAAAAACTCTTTCATATAAAAGTAATAGGAAATACTAAGTCTCAATCTCATCATCTTAGACACAGGAGTACTTGGGACACGGCCCATACGAATTAGAAAATATAGTACTACTAAGTCTATTACAATACTTCGATAAGAAACATAAAAGACATATATGCGCTCTAGTCAAATGAGGACATACTTCAACTTCTCTTAAACGATGCTATGATCCAAGTCTTGCTTCCCTAATGCTACTCAACTACCAAGAACTTTATAGATATATAAAATCATGGATTAGTACAACCACATGTACTAAGTATGACATTAAACATAAAAATCATGAAAAAGGACATTCATTGGAAATATTCTTCTATTTGTTTATTATCATAATATCATCATAAGAACAACATTTATCAACTGATAATCACATAAGAAATCATTAAAATCACATCATATTTTTAGAACCCACATTACTGTGAACTCAATTTACTGTACAGTGAAATACTTCACTGTTATAGTGAATTCACTTCTTTCATATTAAACACCTTCTAGAATGTAGTCTTCTCACTAAAGCTATCCTAAGATTCACTTAAGTAACATAAAGAGATAACTCCAATGCACCCTCTCTATGTGTGCCTTAACGATCCTCAATATCACTCATAATGAGACCCATACACACCTACAATACACCAACATACAAGACATACATAATATGACAATCTCCCTTACCAAGGTTATCAAAAGACTTACTTAAGTACTCCTAGAAGAGAACACCCATACACCCACTTCAAAGTTACCTAAATAATCCTTAAGACTTCCTAAGTTTAAATCATGCCAAACATAACAACCAACTTCCCTAACTAGAGTCATTCTCAATACTTCCATAGATAAGACATGAAGAGATCATCCCATATGCCCTCTTCACACTTTAGCTAAGGAATCTTTAAGTCACTTTAGATTAATTACTCATGCATTTATATACTATCTATCATTAATTCATAATCTCATTAGTTCATTATGACACATTCATTACATATAGGATATTCAAGTAATGGTCTTGGAGAAGACATAGGGACTCTTACTAACATCTTCAAATCCTATTGTGCAATGTATAGATTAGCGTCCCATACCACCACCTAAACTTCATAGAACTTCTCTAATGCTAATAGGTATCCCATATGAAGAGAATAGGCATTAACCGACATAGACCATGGTAGCAAAACATGGAATCCGGAGTTCTATCCTACTCTGATGAGGTTGTTGAACTTGCCAATGGTAGAACTTGGACACATCCCATGTAGGCACATGGTTAAGGAATATGAAAGGCTTCTTTAATTCTAGCCTCATACTATAACTAGAACTAGTTCCCTTAACATACTCACTCGGTGCTAGCCTTTGTTCTAATAGAGTAGATCACATTAAGGTTCATACATAGGGTCTTACATCATATTCATAGCCCAATCACATTTACCCTATCAAGGAGGTCCTCTAGGGATACCTTCCTATGGTGAAAAGAAGCTCATCATGACTTTTCTAACGATTGATATGATGACGATCAAGCCAATCAACCTTAAGTCCATCATTACATTACATGAAGGATACCACTACGGCCTTCGAGTTCAAGTTTCATGACCTTACCTTCTAGGTTCAAGGTTTCACATAAGGCAACCTCTTATTATTATTCAAGGTGTCACATCATTCATTCATTCAATACTAAGACGCTTTAGCTTCCTAATTCAAGACATCACATATTCACATTCATACAAGCATCAAATAAGGGATACAAGTCTACCTAAACAAGACACACTATACTTCACTTTAGAAGCACATAAGGACAACCATTATCATCAGTAATTCACCCTATACACTACTATATCACCATTATAGACTTCACATAGCCAAGTAGGAACAATCATGCATTCAACTATAAGACTACACACATGAACATAGTCCTAGTCTAACATGATCACCTAAGTAGCATCAATAGAAGAACACATACTTTTACATTAATTCACATATAAGTAGATATTATCATACATCACATAATCAACAACACAAATATTCATATTACTTCAACTAGTGCCGACAAGGAGATGATCATCAATTTACTTCAAGTAACGCCGACAAGGCCGCATCAATTCACATAACACCGCCACCATAAGTGAACAAAACTAATTACAACATAATTGAAGTCTAATTAACATTAATTAAAGGAACTAGGGCAGCGTACCACCACTTCAATCCAATACCAAATCATCCAATTCAATATTATAAGGCACTTACCCATAGACATGAACATCAATTCAATACATAAACTATAATACTCAATGAATCTAAGACAGTTCAATATAGATTTATCAATATAAGACAAATTAGTTAACAATTGAATACAATTCTTACATCATTAGAAAGTCAATAAGAAACAACACATTAGTTCATAAACATTAGACCAATATCAAGTAACCCATAACTTTGTCAAAAACTAGAGTTCATCAATTACATTGGTTCATAGGTTATTTAGGTTAAAATCATCAACACAATAACAATTCAATCCATAATCAACGTTTAAAAAATAATTAATGCAAGAACCCATGGTAGATCACGAAATAGGTCAAGTTCAACTTTGAAAACTTTAGAAAACATCTTTGAAAGTTGGGCTCCTTGATGAAACGAGTTTCAAGAATCAAAAACCATACCCCAACAATCCTAATCCTCCAATTTGATGAAAAAATATTCACTCAAATCACCAATCCAAGATCTTCCTTGAGTTTTAGCTTTAATGGAGTCTTAAGGAATTTCTAAGGGATTTTGGTGTTTTAATTTTGAAGAATGGAATCTTCTAAGTGTTAAAGACTCAAATACACATTTAAAATACCCAAAAGACCCATAGGAACCTCCAAACCTTTAATTTGGACGTGGGGTGAAGTTACAACATCACCCCTCACTTAACAGTGATGCTGCGCAGAACACAGTGCCCATCGATGGGACGTCAGTCCACACACGGACCGTACTGTCCTCCGTCGATGGGTTCAGAGACTGGAAAATGGGATTTTATCTCCCCATTCTAATTCCCAAATGAGGACATGCCACCAACGGGGCGTCGATTGCCTCCGTTAGTTTGGACTGTCTAGGCAGTTTTGAGCATGAACTTAGGTCCTTCCTCAAGGACCCTTGGATGGACCTTGGGGATACTTGCCTGGACGTTTCAAACCCAAACATTACCGTATATGAGTTTAGGACCTCTCACATGAATTTCAGCCAAAACGAACACATAAAACAAAAGTAACAGGCCTATGCACAAAAGGTATTTTCAAGGCACATCATGGACATTCTTGAGCATTTGACCTCCAAACTTCTCGAAAGTTTGACACACTGACTGTTTACATCATATTAACTCATTTAAGGACTTCAAAACATCATGAATCACACATAAACACATAGAACCACATATGAGGCACATAGGTAACTTAGTCGTCGAACGTCTTGGTCGTCCCTTGACGTTTCACTTCCAATGCCCCTAATCTCTTAGCTACTGCCTCAATACCCTATAATAGACTTATTTAGGATCTTATACCATCTTGATAACAATGTTAGGTTCTAGTTCACCTAAGTCATTTTCGTGATCTTACATTCTCCCCCACTTGGACAATATTAGTCTTCGAATGACACTTGCCACTCTCCGAACACTTCCAAGAATAGAGAATCGACTAGTATCTCAAAACCAAACCATATATCACACAATCAAGCAGAAAACATCAATTTCACACAATCAAGAGATTCACAACACAACAAGAAACTAGAATAACTTCTATAACTAATTATGCTACAAAACTCACATGCTTCATTCCAAATAGCAAAAGCTCATTTTATATTCGTTATTATACTCATGCACATCAGTTCTAACAATATTACAACAATTTTAGACTAAATAATCAATTAGTCAAATTTTAAAAATTCTTAAAGTGAGCAGTCCAGTGTTACAGTGAATTAGGCCAATTTTCTAAAAATGCAAATTTTAGAAAATATATGATATAGACATGCTAATATACAAGTTAACATCATATAAACATCTTTTACGACATGCTCATAGCTCAATAAAATACAGAATGCAAGAAGTTAATGAAATTCAATTTCAACCAAACACCTAAACACCATGCACATGCAACAAACTAGCACATCTATCTAGCCATACTCACCCACATAGAAGGAACCCATATCACTAAAAGATAAAGAGAAGGAATTACCAACATCATCATCACTCTCATCCATCTTCTCTCCTCTAGTCCGGAGTGCATAAAAATGCCTCCTTGTTGGAGCATCTTCCTTTGGAACATTAGGAGCAACCTTCTTACCATCTCTATTAGGATAATCTCTAACTTTGTGTCCATCTTTTCAACATCCAAAGCAACAACCGGTACCCCTTATACACTCACCATAATGTTTCTTACCACAAGTGACATATGTAGGTTTGTCATTTTGAGAATTACCTCCTTTCTCAAACTTCCCCTTAGCACCCCTATATTCTTCTTGAGTTTGAGCCCTCTTTTTGAACCTAGGTTGCACTTGATCACTAGCACCACTTCTTTTCAAGTTTCTAGTAATTCTATCAAGTTTAGACGCTTCAATAGATTGTGCATAAACCATGAGTCTAGATAAGGTCATATCAACATGTAGCATAGCCGTACAACATTCTTCACTCACTAAGTCGGCTACCCCTGTCACAAAGCGACTCATTCCATCCCTTGGATTAGACACTAGGGATGGCATATATAGACAATGTGGAGAATTTCAAAGAGTACTCCTCAACACTCATATTGCCTTGCTTGAGATTGATAAACTCCTCTACCTTAACCTCTCTCCTCTCTTGGGGAAAGTACTTACCCAAGAAAAGCTTCCTTAAATTCTTCCCTCTAAACAGGACCCGACTTCACCGGCCTATTATTCTTCCATTGAGTGTACCAAATTTGAGAAACATCCCTCAATTGATACGAAGACAACTCCGCCTTCTCCCTAGATGTAACCCCCATAGAACTCAATACCTTATACACACCATCAAGGAACTGTTGGTGATCTTCATCTACATTAGAGCCAAGAAAGATAGGAGGATCCATCCTCACAAAGTATCTCAACCTAGAGGTCATAGTTCTCTCCACAACATTAACCCTAGTCACCATACTCAAATTCTCTTCAGTAGTAACGGCTTGTGCTAAAGCAATCAAAGCCTCTCTAATCTCTTGATCAGTCAATTCCGGGGGAACCACTGGAACCTAATTACCTCCTTCCATATTAAGGGCATGATCACCTTGGGGAGGTACATGAGAACCTTGAGCACCTTGGACACCTTGCCCATCTTGAGGAACTTTCTCAACTTGAGGAGGAACTTCCTCATTCACCTTTTCCTCTTCCAACCTTCTAGCGGTCATCCTCCTAGTATTCATCTCCTAAAAACACAAGAAAACACATTCAGAAGGATACTCATAATATTTACTCTACCGCACGACATAAGAGTACAAAAGAAGGGAAACTCTATCGTCCTATAGCCTCTTGCCCATAGATGTGACGCGACTAACACCGATGGTCAAAACTCTACTAGACGTGACTTGATGAGACTTTTTTATTCCTAAGACTACTTTCACCAACGTATGCTCTGATACCAAGCTTTGTCACATCCCGAGACCACACCCTAGAAGTTAGGGCACAATATCAGATTGTGACACGGTGTACTCGACCTCTTGGAAGTATTATATAAGCCCTTTCATATCATTCATCGCATATACATAGTGAAAAGTAGTGCGGAATTAAAACTTTTCACAAAACATATCACAGTCTTTAAAAACACTTTCATATAAAATTAATATGAAATACTAAGTCTCAATCTCATCATCTTAGACACAAGAGTACTTGGGACACGGCCCATACGAATTAGAATATATAGTACTACTAAGTCTATTACAATACTTCAATATGAAACATAAAAGACATATATGTCCTCAAGTCAAATGAGGACATACTTCAAATTTTGTTCAACGATGCTATGGTCCAATCCTTTATTCCCAAATGCTCCTCACCTACCAAGAACTATATTGATAGATAAAATCATGGATTAGTACAAACACATGTATTAAGTATGACATTATGCATTAAAAAATCATGAAAACGGACATTTATTGGAAATTTACATCTTTTCGATTAAATATTATAATATAATCATAAGAACAACATTTATCAACTTAGAATCACATAATAAATCATTAAAACCAAACATCATATTTTTAGAACCCATATTACAGTGAGCTCAATTCACTGTACAGTGAAATACTTCATTGTTACTATGAATTCACTTCTTTCATATTAAACACCTTCAAGCATGTATTCTTCTCACTAAAGCTATCCTAAGATTCACTCAAGTCACACAAAGAGATACCACCCATACACCCTCTCTATGTGTGCCAAAACAATCCTCAAGATTACTCGTAATGAGACCCATACACACCTACAATGCACTAACATACAAGACATACATAATATGACAATCTCCCCTACCAAGGTTATCAAAAGACTTACTTAAGTACTCGTAGAAGAGAACGCCCATAAACCCTCTTCAAGGTTACCTAAATAATCCTTAAGACTTCCTAAGTTTATATCATGTCAAACATAACATCCAACTTCCCTAACTAGAGTCATTCTCAAGAATTCCATAGATAAGATATGAAGAGATCATCCCATATGCCCTCTTGACACTTTAGCTAAGGAATCCTTAAGTCACTTTAGGTTAGGTACTCATGCATTTACATACTATCTATCATTAAGTCATTATCTCATTAGTTCATCAAGACACAATCATTACAAAAGGGCATTCAAGTAATGGTCCTGGAGAAGACCTAGGGACTCTTACTAACATCTTTAAATCCTATTGTGCAATGTCTGGACAGCGTCCCATACGACCACCTAAACTTCATAGAACTTCTCTAATGCTAATTGGTATCCCATATGATGAGAATAGGCAATAACCGACAAAGACCATGGTTCAAAACAGGGAATCCGGTGTTCTATCCTACTTCGATGAGGTTGTTCTAATTGCCAATGGTAGAACTTGGACACATTAGAAAGCCCATAAGAAACTACACATTAGTTCATAAACATTAGACCAATATCAAGTAAACCATAACTTAGTCAAAAAGTAGGGTTCATCAATTACATGGGTTCATAGGTTATTTAGGTTCAAGTAATCAATACAATAAAAATTCAATTTATAATCAACGTTTAAAAACCATTAATGCAAGAACCCATGGTAGATCATGAAATAGGTCAAGTTCAACTTTGAAAACTTTAGAAAACATCTTTGAAAATTGGGCTCCTTGATGAAACGAGTTTCAAGGATCAAAAACCAAACCTCAACAATGATAATCCTCCAATTTTATGAAGAATATTCACTCAAATCACCAATACAAGCTCTTCCTTGAGTTTTCTCTTTAACGGAGTCTTAATGAATTTCTAAGGGCTTTTGGGTTTATGATTTTGAAGAATGAAATATTCCAAGTGTTAAAGACTTAAATACACATTTAAAATACCCAAAATACCAATTAGGAACCTCCAAACCATTAATTTGTACGTGGGGTGAAATTACATAATCACCTCTCACTTAACAGTGATGCTGCGCAGAACACGGTGCTCATCGATAGTTGCCCATCGACCGGAGGTCAGTCCACACACAGACCGTCCTTTCCTCCGTCGATGGGTTTTGAGACTGGAAAATGGGAGATTATCTAACCATTCTAAGTACCAAACGATGACATGCCACCAACGGGGCATCGACTGAACCACTAGGCATCGATTGCCTCCGTTGGTTGGGATTGTCTAGGCAATTTTGAGCATCAACTTAGGTCCTTCCTCAAGGAAATTGGATGGTCCTTAGGGATACTTTCCTATATGTTTCAAACACAAACATGACCGTATACGAGTTTAGGACCTCTCACATGAATTTCACCCAAAACAAACACGTAAAACTCAACGAAACATGCCTAGACACACAAGGTCAATTAATGGCACATCTTTCGAACATCATGGACGTTCTTGAGCGTTTGACCGCCAAACTTCTTGAAACATGACACACTGACTATATACATCATATAACGCATTTAAGGACTTCAAAACATGATGAATCACATATAAACACCTAGAACCAATTATGAGGCACATAGGTGACTTAGTCGGCGAACATCTTGGTCGTCCCTTGACGTTTGACTTCCAATTCCCCTAATCTCAAAGCTACTGCATCAATACCCTATAATAAACTTATTTAGCAACTTAGACCATCTTGAAAACAATTTTAGGCTCTATTTCACCTAAGTTATTTTTGGGATCTTACAAGTATAACCTGGATGGATAGAATATGGGGAACCACGAGCTTCTTCTAATACCCTATTCCTCAAATGATCAACATCTGGTACACATAATCTATTTTTGTACCTTAGCACACCATCCCCCTTGGGAGAATGACCCATTTAGCTTTATAAGTACCGATTTCTTAACCTCCATCAATAGCGGATCAAGATGTAGTTGGAATTAGCCTCAACCACTAAGGATGACTAGGAGTTATTATGTACCACAAAACCACCGTTTGGGGAATCTTCCAACTGAACACCTAATCTAGAAAATCTATGAACATCTTTCAGTATTGTCTTTCTTACCTTCTTCCACTTGAGACAGACTACCCATGGTCATACGACTTAAATCATCCGCTATCACATTAGCTTTGCCAGGGTGGTAGTAAACACACATGTCATAACTTTCAATAATTCCAATTATCTTCGTTAACGGAGATTCAACTCCTTTTTAGTAAACACGTATTGAAGATTCTTATGGTCGTTATACACATTCACATGAACACCATATAAGTAATATCTCCATATTTTCTAAGCAAACACTACTGGCGCTAACTCAAGATCATGAGTTGGATAATTCTTCTCATGCACCTTAAGTAGTAAAGTGGCATAGGCTACTAAATTGCCATGTTGCATAAGGACACACCCCAAACCCACTTGTGATGCATCACAGTATACCACAAAACCTTTCGTGCCCTCATGTAAAGTCAACACCGTAGCAAAAGTAAGCCTATCTTTCAAAATCTCGAAGCTTCTTTCACATGCCTTTGACAACCCAAATTCTCACTCTTTTGGGTAAAGGTATCCAAAGGAGAATCAATGGATGCAAAATCATCAACAAACCTCCTATAGTACCCGGCTAGACCCAAGAAACTCCTAATGTCGGTTGGAGTCACTAGTCTAGGACAATTTTAACCGCCTCATTTTTTTGGATATACCTAAATACCCTCACTAGGGACGATATGACAAAGAAACGTCACAGACCTCAACCAGAACCCACACTTTCTATCCTTGGCAAATCGTTGGTGTTCCTTAAGGACATGTAACACCACTCTTAAATGAGCCATGTGTTCACCCTCATTCTTCGAATATACAAAGATATCATGAATGAAAACAATGAAAAAATCATCTAGCTAATTTCGAAACATACTATTCGTGAGGTCCATAAAACCCGTCGGGCATTAGTGAGACCAAAGGACATTACTAGGAACTCATAGTGACTATACCTAGTTCAAAATTTAATTTTAGGTACATCCTCACCTCTCACCCTAGGTTGGTGATACCTCGACCTCAAGTCAATCTTATAAAAGTAGCTTACCCCTTGGAGTTGATTAAAGAATTCATCAATCCGAGGGAGAGGATACTTGTTCTTAATGGTCACTTTATTGAGTTGACGATATTCAATGCATATCCTAAGGGACCCATCCTTTATCTAACAAAAAATATTGGAGAACCCCATGGAGAAATAATAGGTCGAATAAAACCTTTATCTAGTAAATAATTGAGTTGAGCCTTCAACTCTTTGAATTTTGCCAGATCCATCTGATAAGGAGGAATTTAAATGGTATTTGTATCCGTTAATAAGTCAATACCAAAATTAATTTCCCATTCGGGAGGAGTTCCGGTAAAGTCATTAGGAAAGACTTCCGGAAAGTCCTTCACTTTGGGGACCGAATCAATAGAGGAATGTCAGTTTCAAGATCTTTGACTCTTATAATATTGTCACGACACCCTTTAGAGAAAAATTTACAAACATTTAAAGAAGAAATGATACTACCTCTAGGAATTTATATTCCCCCCTTCCACTCTAAGGCGGTTTCATTAGAAAAATTGAACTTAACAACTCTTGTTCGACAATCAATGGAAGCAAAGCAAGCATGAAACCAATCCATTCCCAGATTAATATCAAAATCAACCATATCAAGTTCTACCAAATCCACCCCTGTAACTCTATTAGGCAATGATATAGGACAACTTCTAAAGAATCTTCTAGCCCCAATGGAGTCATCCACCAGAGTTGTAACTGAAAATGTTTCAATTAAAATATTGGGTAGAATCTCAAACTTTTTTAGTTACTAGGGGAGTTACAAATGACAAGGTTGCACCGGGATCAAGTAAAGCATAAACATCAATTGAGAAGACTTGTACCATACCTGGTGATCACATCGGAAGACTCCTCTTGCTCACCCTTAGAGCGGAGAGCATAAAACCTGTTTCTCTTTGGAGCATCGGAACTAATACCACTAGCTTGATCTTGACAACTTCCCTTCTCTTGACTCTTCACATTAGGGCAATACCTAACTTTGTGGCCACTCTTGCGATACCCAAAACAATTGTCCGTCTCAACTAGACACTTAACCCAATGCTTCTTACCACACTTGGAGCAAGTAGGTTTCTTGCCAGGTGAACTTCCACTTCTTGCCTATTGAGACTTAGGGTTTGACACCCTTTGTTTGTTAGACTTGGAAAATTCTAAAGGAGCTTGGTTGGACAACTTAGTAAATTTCAAGGAGAATTCTTGCACACTCATACCTACCAAGGAAACAAACGATCAAGGAAATCCCTTCTAAACAACTCCCAAGTGATAGGTCCCGCTCTCAAGGCCCAATTATCTCTCCATTGGGTATACCGTGTTTGAGCTACGTCCTTGAGTTGATAAGAAGCAAGCTTAGCCTTTTCGTTTGAAGTAAATCAAATGGCATAAAGAATATTGTACACCTCATTGATGAAGTCTTCAGGATATTCATTCACTTTTGACCCACTAAACATAGGAGGGTTCATCCTCATGAAGTCCCTCAAGAGGGAAGCCATAGTACTAGCATTTGGTTGAACATGAGGTCAACCTCCCGATTGGCTTCAGCCGTCATGGCTTGTTCTTGAGAGGCTCCGGCTTGATCTTGGATAGTCATCGCTTGTGACAAAGTCAAAAATGTCAACCATATCTCTCCATTCATCATTGGTGGAGGAATGACCGGATCTTGGACTTTTGGAGGAACATGGTTGCCTTGTAGAGGGACTTGGTTATCTTGGGGAGGAACTCCGGCATTACCCAAAACATCATCCACTCTCCTCACTGCTGCACGTCTTGTATTCATATCCTTTATACACAAGAAATGGATTAGAAGAAAGAGGAGCACATAGTGTTACTACTCATAAAGCATCACTTTCAAGATTACCAATAAGTGAGAATTCCTAAGCGTCACATAGCCTCTAATTCGTAAGTGTTGTGCTCTTCACACCCATGACCAAGACTCTAGGTAGATGTGTTTCAATGAGACATCAATTCTAAGATTTCTTTAACCTCATGTTCTGTTACTAAGTTTTTCACGACCGGGGATAACCCCCTAAACGTAACCGGCGTCATCATCCTCGGAGAGGACTAAGACTAGCCTATTAGCATTCGTCATTACATATCATAGTCTTAAAATGTGGAAAATTTAAAAGCTTTTATTCATACATATATATAGTGAGGTTTACATACACTTATCGCATACTACATATCGAGTTTACATAGACTCCTCACATAGGAATCTTACATAGGCTTCTCTTTTAGATTAAACAATCGATACATAAGAATAAGCCAAATACTTTTTCTCTTATTGAACCATCTAAACCAGTACAAATCTTGAACATAGACAATAAAAAGTAAATATAGCAATGTAGGCTTTCATCAATATCCAAATGAAAAGTGTCTTTAGGACAATACGTCTTAAAGCTAGAATGTGGAACAAGGTAACATCCCCGAATATGGGGTCCTACCAACACATGGGAAATAGGATCGAAGTATTCTTCAATCGTCCTATGAAGGACTCAATAACCGAAACCTACATAATTGTAGAAACATAGAAATATGGGTTATACACCACTTGTACTATGTATGGAAACATATGCGCATAAGCATTAGAAATCATGCTAAAATGGACATATGTTCAAAACCATGCCAATTTACTCTGGAAAGCCTTATGTACAACCAAGAACACATATAAGACAATAATCATATATTCCTTATAAAAAGACCATATACAACACGAGACCAACATCATCAAGTAAAGTAAAGTCAACATGTGTAATAGCATATAAGAGCACATAACCTAAGCAACTCCAACATCATGTTATAACAACAAAGCATGTACAAGAGTTCATAACGTTACAATATATACAAGACCCTTACTCATAAACCATTACCAAGCTTACAAGTGCAATGACCAAGTAAAGACTCATATCCCCACTCAACCAAGTAAACCAATCAACGGATCATACGTAATGTCTAACTTCATATAGCATAGCATCAAGAGTAGTCATCATCAAATTTAGTAATATAGACGAACAACATGTTCATAAGTTAATCCAACATCATATAGGATCATAAAATTGTAAAGTCAACATACGCATATTTTTTACTTAATAAGAACATAGAACATCCTCCTAGGACTTCCCTCAAGGATGACCAGTGCAATGTATCGGTAGAGTCACATACCCCTACCTAGACTAAGTCAAACACCACAAGTCACCCTAGTTAGAGTTCACTTTATTACTTCATTTTTCTTTCAAGAACACTTGCCTTAACCGACATTGACAACATGAGATAATGTGGAATGCGATGTCATAAAACCCTACACAAAAAGAAGGTGTACTACATTGACAACATGAGATAATGTGGAATGCGATGTCATAAAACCCTAAACAAAAAGAAGGTGTACTAGTTGCCAATGTAGTACCAAAACATGAACATTGCATTTAGGTGGATCCACTACCTTGTGTTCCTATGGGGGAATTCAAGAACTAGGAGACATTCTTGAGACCCTCTATGTGCCATTGGCATTTTAATCTCTATCTCATTAGTACAATAGTGAACCTACCTTACCTACTAGGGAGGGACACTCCTCACTACTAGTTCACTCGTTGCTAACTTAGAGTCTTTTTTTGAAATGCCACTAATCCTTTATTAATCATCATAGCATAGTATTGGTTATTGAAGACTAACCCTATTGTATATCATAATCATTATCTCATTAGGAATTGCAAGAGAACATCCTTTCAATGCAACCCTTTTATGTGAGATTGACACATTATGATCATCATGTCATAGTAAGGCACATAAGTGATCACAATAAACCTAATATCATCATACCTTAATCATAACCTCACAATCATAATAATAAAGTCATTTCAATTACATTCATCATACCATCAACTATATAATCTTATCATAATCAACACTTCAATTAAATACCATTATCAAGTATAATCCATCAAAATTGAAAAAAAGATAAAAGATAATAAGTCTTACCAATTAACCTTCACAATCCTTCTTCCATGATCTTAACATGAACCATTCAATTCATCCATTAATAATCTTAATTACATCGTACAATAGTAATCAACACAAGAACTAAGTTAATTGCATCATAACTATCCAATTAAACGTTAATTGATGACCTAGGGTTAGGGAAATAGGGTCAATTCAAGACCTCTTCCATAGAACTAGATCTAACATCAAGAACTACCCTAATCCATCATAATTAGTCCATAACAATCAAAAGAAATCAAGAGTAATACAATTTGAAACATCAATTTCGGATTAGTAATGAAAGCCATTTTTTTCACAACTTTTTGAAATAAATTTGAAACAACCCTTTGGGGAAAGGAGTACCAAAGTTGAAGAGTTCCCATACCTTGTTAATCCTTGAATATTGATGGAGAGAAAGTGAAGTTCTTGCAGTCATAAGCCCTTTGACCTTGGTATTGGATGGAGTCTTCTTTGGGGAGAGAGAAAGTAGAGAGAAAGTGGAGGATTTGGGTTTGGGAATTATAGTGAGTTAGGTTAGATTAATGAGGGTTATGTCTTTATATAGTCCCCTAATTATCTTAATTAGACACCGCCTAACACTTAATTAAACAACTAACAAACTAACTAACTAAAAGACCTTACTTAAAACTGACCAGCCCATAACAGAGCTGAACTACCAGACCCTGACCTACGGTCCGTAGGTAGGTCAACTCCCACAGCACCCACCATAATGTACGTTCGTCAATGGTGTCAGAGAGATGTTCCTCGATCTTCCTCAGCCATTTGTATAAGTGTTCAACGACGGAGACATCGACGGTGCATCATTTAATCGACAGTTCGTCGGTGGACACTCCCCAAAATGTTAGTTTTGGTCAATTTGGAAGGGTCCTCTCCAAAGACCCTTAGGTTATTCCTTGAGGAGTTGTACGTGGACGTTTCGACACTAAAAACATTCTTATACATGTTTAACACCTTTCCACAAAATTTCATTAATTTCCGACTCTCAAAACCCCATGAAACATTCCAAGGCACACTAGTACGTATTTCACTAGTCACGGGACGTCATGGACGTTCCTTGATGTTTTGACTCTAGAACTTCCCAAATGATTTATATACATTTTTAAGCCTTAAAACAGTGTTATCAACCTTAGACCAAGTGATGTTGTAGCTTAGGGCATGGACTTTCAAAGTGTTACCATAGTCACAAGGAAGATATTGGGAATATACGTTTATTACCTCAACTATATGGCACGACACAATAGTGATGAAGAAAGTGAAACAATATCGTCCTATATCCTCTAGCTCATAAATGAATAGAGACTTACACCAACAAGACTCTACATGACGTGGCTTTAATTAGACATTGGATTCCTTAGACTACTCCCAAAACCTTATGGTATGTTACTAACATTGTCACAACCCGAGAGTATACCCTAGAAGATATGGTATTCTCATTTGGTGGCATGGAGTACTTGACCTCTCGGAGGTCTCGTACAAGACCTTTGTCATCATTAATTGCATACATGTATGAAAAGTAGTGCGGAATTAAGACTTTTCACACAAAATAGTAATACTTCAAAAATATCTTTCATAGAATTATAAAGAGAGACTAAGTCTCAAAGCCGTCATCATACACATACGAATATCTTGGGACACGGCCCACACTTTAACATATAGTAAATATCTATGTCTATTACAATAAATTCAATAAGAAAACTAAACATAATGGTGTTGTCGAATCTAGTGAGGCCATACCAACAATTTCTTGAATGAACACTAATACAAGCTTCCACTTCAAGACTCCTCTCAATTGCCACCTTCACCTTTAGAGATAGACAAAATATATGGAATTAGTACATTAGAATGCACTAAGTATGGTGATATGCAATATAAACCATGCTAAAAGGACATTTGTGTAAAACTTGTTCTTTTTGAGTGAAACTTCTTAAAAAAAGTATAAGAGTTCACATTAAGTCAACATAATCACATATAATCACATTTCACAATATAACATTAATATCACTTCAAATCACATAAACATGAAACTCTCTTAACAAAGCTGATTCTAAGGCTCAATTAAGTGAATTATGAAGCGACCTCCCATACAACCACTTCACACACCAAAGCGATCCTAAAGACTACCTAATATAAGATTATTCCCATTCATAGATTTAACTCATTACTTAGAATATCTCTAAGACTCACCAAAGTAAGACATGAAGAGAACACCCATACACCCTCGCCAAACCTACCTAAGCAATACTTAAAGCTATTCAAGATAAGTACCTTTTCATTAACATGCACTTACATTAAGTCACTATGTTCATTAAGTCATTTCAGAGACATTCAACAATAAGGACTTTCACATA
Source organism: Solanum sitiens (assembly GCA_016801875.1). Lineage (NCBI taxonomy): Eukaryota > Viridiplantae > Streptophyta > Magnoliopsida > Solanales > Solanaceae > Solanum > Solanum sitiens. The sequence continues at coordinate 1,496,482 of JABWTJ010000375.1, read as the reverse complement.
ATGGTCTTTGAGAAGACCTAGGGAACCTGCATACAAACATCTTCAAAGCCTACACGTGCAATGTCTACATAGCGTCCCATTCCACTACCTAAATTTCATAGGACATATCCAACACTAGTATGTATCCCACATGATGAGAATAAGAAATAACCCACATAGACCATAATAGCTAGGCATGAAATCCGGAATCTACCCTACACTGATTGAGGGTGTTCTACTTGCTAATGGTACAACTATGACACATCCCATGTAGGCACATGGTTAAGGAATATCAAGGGTTTCTTTGTACTCTAATCTCATATTAAATAGAAATACTACCCAAGCATACTCACTCGGTTCTAGCCTTTGTTCTCATCGAGTAATTCAATAAAGGAGCATATGAAGAGGTAACATATCGTGTTCATAACAAAATCATAATACACCTTACCAAACAGGGTCAACTAGGGATACCTACAATGGTTGTTAAGACAACTCAATGACTTTCTTAAGAATGATTTCATGTTGTTCTGGACAACCACCCTTAAGTCCACTATTCACACAAGAAGGATACCATTACGACTTTCAATTTCAAGGATATCAAACCATCTTTATAAAAGGTTCCACATAAATGACATTCTTAACCATATTCAAGAACACATTCCATTCATACATATACATTCATGAGAAAGATTCTTTAGCTTACTAATTCAAGAGTAATATCAACATTTTTCATGTATCAAGTAAGAGACATAGGTCTATGAGAACAAGACACATTTCATTATTATCTTATCACATGTCAATATCATTCATGTAGAATATCGAGTCAACTAAATATACTACAAGACACCCTACACACCCCTATAGAAACATCATCATAGTTCATCACAAGACTCATATTGTCAACTATGAAGATTCACACTTCAACATCAAGTATACACAGATGAAGACATCATTATAGCTTATCATGAGCACCAAAATTCAATTAGAAGAATACATGCTTTGACATGACATATACACATAAGTCATATAGACCTTCACAATGATCACATATCCAAGCTATAACATGATAATACCATAATTCATAAAGTAATGCCGACGAGGCCACATTGATAACAAATATATCAGATAAGAACCACCTCCATAAGTGGACCATACGAATCAATACAATTAAATACCTAGACTACAAAATATATAAAATGTTAGGTTAACATACTACCAATCCAATCTATACAACTCCAATCCATAGACAATTCAACCAATTCACTCCACAAAAGCTCTTACCAATAGCGACGATAGCCAATTAAAACCCAATAATCACAATATATAATGATCCAACAAGACCCAATATGAAAAGCATCAAATTAAGAAAGTCTATATACATTCTAACATAATTCATACTTATATCAATAGCCCATTACATCGACATAAGACATCAATACAATAGAGACATGATTAAATTACCCATAATTTAGTCAAAACTAGGATTGCATGGTTTGCATGGGTTCATGGCGTTTTTATTCTACAATTATCAAATTAACATCAATTCAACAATAATTCATTGATTAAAAACATTTCATGTAGGAACCAATGGCTAGATAATAAATTAGGAGAATTCATGTTTTTGGTCATCGTTAAAATCATTGAAATTGACTCCTTAAATGGAAGAGAATACAAGGATGTAACACCATACCTTATGTAAATCAAAGCCCACGAAATTAATAGGGAACATCATGGAAAATCATTCCTCTTCCTTGGAGCTTCAAACCTTCATCAATGGAGGTCTTTGGAAAGAAGGAATGGAGATGTTTTATTTTGAGTTGAGGGTTTAGCTTTGATAGGTGATTTTATGGCTTAAAAAAAATCAATAACAGTCAATAAATTATCCTCAAATTATCCAAAAGACCCCTGCACTTAAAGGACATTTTAACCAATTCAAATTTGAATTAGAAACGACGCCACACAAACTTGGAGTTCATTGCACGTCGCGGGGTCACTTCTGATTCGATGTTTTGGAAATTTTATTGACATAATATTTCATGATGGCCACGAGTCACAAGGAATAAAATTTTCCATTTAAGTGTAGCTGGCGCAACGCGCAGGCACACCAAATTCTAGGCTGCTCCGGCAGCTTGCTTGGCCCATGTATGGGTCATTCTTTGGACTCTTAGGCTGGTCCTCGGGCCATAGTTCATAGATTATTTGACCATTTTCATGTTAGTATATGTGTAGGAACCATCGATACTCAATTTAACCGTTAAACCGTACCCCAAAACTCCACTATAATACACTACGACACACTAGTTCAACTTCCACTAGTTTCTGGACGTCTTGGACTTTTCATTTCCAAACTCCTCAAACTGACTTCTAATAGTTTTATTAACCATTTTAGGACTTTATAACATAATGACACACATGATAGGATCTAGCTTCACCTAATTCATTTTAGATGTGTTACAGTACATGGACTTTTTGACCCTAAACACACTCTAACACATGTTGAAAACCTTTTTACAAATTTTCGTTAAATTTCAACTCTTAAAACCAATTGAAACATGCCTAGTCACACTTGTGCACCTTTTACAATGCACCGGACAACACGGATGTTTTGTGAATTTTTCATTCCAACGCTTTCTTAATGTTTAAAATATATTATTTTAGCTCTATAATGTAACATCCCAAAAATGAATTAGAGAAAGATAGAGATTAACATGTGGGTCCATGATCTTATGAGGTCCTAAAATGGTAAAATATGGTTTTAGAGTCAGTGTGTAGTGTTTGAGAGAGTTTGAATGTGAAACGTTCAAGAACTTCCGGTAACATTTGAAAGATAGCTTAACACGAGCTAGGGTGCCTATGTATGTTTCATGAGGTTTTAAGTTGAGTTTAGGGTTCAAAATGATAGGGATGATTCCCAACATCTAGAAGGACGTATTTAGAAAGGAAACTTCCGTGAACGAATCCCCAAGAACCCACCTATGGGTCTTTGAAGAGGGACCAATCTTGGGAGAAAAAACCGTTAAAATAGTCCCAACCAACGAGGGGCATCAACGGACCGTAGGTCCATCAACGCCCCGTTGGTTAGGGGCGTTGGTTGAGACTTAGTATCTTGAGCTAAATGCCAATAGGAGAAGTCAATAACTAGAACGATGGCTTGCAAGGACTATCCGTCTTCTGATCAACGCCCAGTAGGTTGCCTCCGTCATGCAGCCTGCAATTTCTTGTAGATAGTAAAGTTGAAAGGTGAATTGGAAAATTCACCCCACATCCAAATAAATGCACAGGCGGTTAAATTAGGTGCTTTTAGGTAATTTATGAGTATTTGAACAATAAAAGACCCTCATAGACTCTAGAGTCCAAATGAAAACCTCTCTCACAAAATAAAACTCTCAAGAACACCATTGTAGAAGAAGTAGAATTGGGGGCAACAACTTACGTCAATTTATTCAAGGATTTAAGCTAGGATTAAGGCTCTAATATAATGTATGTGAAGCTTATTTATTCATTTATTCTTCCATCCATGAAGTCCTCCTAGTTTCCCTTCAATTGTGAATCAAAAGAACCCCAATCTAGAGGGGGTTGTGATTGCATCGTGGGTAAGACTTGATTGTGATCCCAATATAGTTGCTAGCATTCAATGATGTTTATATGATAATTATGCAGTGTTTTCATGGTTAATTCATAGTGAATTGTAGTAATTGAACTTGAAGGTGATCATGATGATTTTAGTCCATTATAGGCTAGATGAAGGTTTTATTGTGATCTTCTTTATTCAATTGTATTCTATGCTATTTGATCTTGATTGAATCACCTAGATATGAATTGAACTAGGGCTAATTTATCTAGGTTGTTCTTTACTTGTAAATATTAAATTGAATCTATATGATTATGCAGGACTAGAATTGCCCTCTAATGATCTAGTTGAATAGATTATCACGAAATTGAGTATGAATAATAAGGACAAAGTGTAGTAACGATTTTATGGATCATGACCATTATTGTTAGGGATTTGGGGGTAATTTATTGATGAAGATGATTGTGATGATGTTTACTTTCTCTTTTACACCTAGACATGATCATGATTAGGAGAAGCAAGTTCTCTCATAAAGGAACCCTAGGTTGACTTAAGGACCTAAAATGAATCAATGCATAGTAGACTAAGGTTAGATTGAAGGTTAGCAATACTAATGATATTGTTGCTTGAGTGAAGTACTCATGATAGCTAGAGATAATAGATCTCAAGGGTAGCTTGGGATAGTGAATCTCAACGAGGCTTAAGTTGAAATACTCACGGTAGCTTGAGATGTTGAATCTCATGGAAGCCGGGTTAGATTTATCATGGTATCTTGAGGTGACGAACTTTATGGTAGCTTGGGATTGAGTTAGTAAGATCTCCCATGACTAGCTTGGTCTTGTTTTACTAGGATGCATTAACAGGGTAGCTTGACTTGGTTTGGCCAAAACCATTTCATGGTAGCTTTAGGGGAAAGTCCTATACTCTCTTAATATTATCTTGTCTTGGATACGAGGTGCATTTCATGGTAGATTGATTTTCATTCAAGGTGTATTTCATGGAATAGCTTTACATAGGTTTCTCATGGTAGCTTAGTGTTGAGGTTTCATGCTCCCCTATGGTTAGCTTGCATCTACATTATTGGTTGCATGATGGTTAGGATTGTTGTATCCTTCATTTAGTTAGCTTGATTAGTATTATTAGATTCTTTCCATGATAGTAGGTCTATTATGATAGTATGTTGAGGTTATTAGACAAGGTTGCAACATAAGTTAGCTTTGCTTAGGTTGGTCTAGAGTTGTACTTAATATGGATGGTAGTATGAGATGCCATCTAGACGTTGCACAAAGATGACTTGAACATACCTATGAGATGGCCTCTACATGATTTATGTTTAGCTTTTATATTGACTTGGGTTTCATTCCATGATATGATTGACTTAAGATGATTGTTCCTTGTCAATATGAATTAGGTGTATTAGATGACTATTAATATGACATGAACAAGTTATGGTGATTTCAAGATATGCTTAGTATGTGAGCTATTATGGGATGTTTCACATGTATTTCACAAGTGTATTTTGAGGTGTCCTAGAAGCATAGTGATCATATGTTATGATGAACTTAGATCTTAATTATGGACGTGAACTATGATCAAGTATGACAAAAGAGAGGTACTTAGCTTTGGTAGTAATATGAGATGCTACCTTAGCCTTGCACAAAGATACTTGGAGGTGGCTTGTGATGTAGTTCATAATGGTAAGAAAGATAATGAGTTAAGTATAAACTCTTATATACTTTATGATGCTTTAATATTCTTATGATATACATTTGGAGCTGGCTTGTGATGTAGGTACTCTTCTCCAATAGAACGTTTAGGTTACACTAAGTGCAATGTGAGAGTAGCGTCACATACTACTACTCCCACTTAGCGCTCCTAATAGGTTCCCATGGATTGAGCACTTTACAAAAAGTTACCCAATTTTATAGTAAACTCATCTTTGCATTAAAGTTAATCATTTTAGGACCTTACAGTGAACTATTGACTCAAACAATGGTGAACTTCCAAGGCATTGCCAATGAGGAAGTGAACTCATTTCCGTAGGAGTTTCCCTACCTAAGGATAATCATAAGACTCTCAAAGGTAAGACATGAAGGAAACGTCAAAACACTTCCTTCAATGCACACCAAAGTTACCCTCAAGACTACCCGTTTACGCTTACTCACCTCGGGAGAACAAGTCACCACTCAAATCACAAGACATTAGAAGAACACCCAACAAAACACCAAAAACATCCCTTTTGGAATGCCTACTTAGTGCAATGAGTAGATACCGTCCCATACCACCACCTACCCTAAGTAGTACATTCTTTTAGAAGGTTTGGCACCAAGTCTTCCCTTTCGGAAGGTCCTACATTGTGCAATGGATAGATAGCGTCCCATACCACCACCTACCCTAAGTAGCACGTTCCTTAAGAAGACTTGGTTCATTCAATTCAAATAGGTATCACATTCTTTTAGAAGACTTATTACTTTCATTACTTTTGTGGGGGGTTAGATTAACCGACAAAGACAATGAGAGCTAGACATGGAATCCCGATATTAACCCCTATCGGATGAGGGATCCTCACTTGCCTGGAATAAGGTCATACTTCTTAGATTTTACATGGCTTTACCAATAGCTACACCTATGTGGGCACATAGTTAAGGGATAAGGAGATTGCTACTAAGTAACTCATTCTCTACTAACGAGGATTACTCATCTCAAGAGGTACATTGGAATACAACATCTCAACTCACAAAGTGTAATCCACCCCTTCTTCATATTCTCTATGTGCTAGGCATAACTCCCCACGGATTCTTAATATTATAAACTAAGGTTAAGGATAACTAGTGAATACCACATCTCAACTCACGAAACGCATTCATCCTCCGACCTATCTTGGAAAGCTCATTAGGAATAGTGAGGTTGCTACTAGACACTTCATCTCAACTCACGAAGAGTGTCCACCCCAAGACTCCCTTTTTTACTCAACTTAGCTTCATACATTCACTTAAGTGTGTGTGTACATATGAGCACACCTTCCATACAAACATCATTTCATTCACATTACTTCTATACATGTTTTAGACCTTCATTAATCAACTAACACACCTTACATGCTTCACATAATCATATACTTCATTTAGACATAATGTAGGTCAAACATACAATTCAAGCATCACAACACACATTACTAGACCCATTCCCAATATATCTTCATTTCACATATTAGACCTTCAATATCACATTCTCAATATGTACTAAACATAACTAATTCATCAAGTAAACACCGCAACCAAGAAGGTGGACTATACCACTCAAGAGCAATTTACAATAAGAACTATACAATATAAGCAACTCGCCATTTAACCAAGCCATTACCACCTATAATCATTTTCTCAATATTTCATCATAATAAGTCCCTTAGGGTATTAGCTAAACAAACATAACAACACAAGAAAACCAAAGTTCATTCTCTACACAAACATGCTCATTTGACCCATTTCTCAACCCAACATTTGGCTAAAAGTTTTAACATGATTTCATTGAATTTTTAGTCTTAAAATCATCAACTAACATTAGAAACATCATTAATAAGTAATTAGAAACGTTTTCATGCAAGACCCATATTTAGAGTTGAAGATAGTAGAAACTATGGTTGAAAACCCTTTTTGAAAATTCATTAGAAGTGGCTTTTTGAATGGAAGAGAGTTCAAGGATGGATACGATACCTCCAATGAAAGACAACACACTAATTTTTTATGAAGAACACGCCCAAACCAGCCCTCCTATCTCATATTCACTTCTATCTTCCGAAGATACTTGAGAGAGAATTCTAAGGGAAAAGGGTTTTGGGTTTTAGGAAATGAAGTCTAAAATTAGGTCTTAGGGTTTGAAACCCTTTAATATACCTAAATAACCCTAAAAATAACACTCTAGGTTCATCAAAGACTTGGGGTAAATTTAGCAAATACCCCAAGACTTGGCAGCCCCTTTAACAGCTTTTGGGCAGTCTCACCAACGGACCAACCGATGGTCCGTTTGTTAAATGATATGGACAGTTGGTGGGGGTATCTTTGTTTTGGAATTCAACTCCCAACCCTTCAGGTATTCCTTCCCAAACGACGGACCAGGTCGACTGGCCGTCGATTGGCTCGTCGATTGGACACTTATTTGGCAGTTTTGGTCCAAGTGTTGGGTCCTTCTCTAGGGTCCTCTTGTGTGTCCTATATGGGGTCGTACCCAAACGTTAAACTCCTAAACATGGTCGTATAGGTCTTAGGAAAATATCAAACAAGTTTTAAGCAAAACGAACATGTAGAACTCACTCAAACACTTCAAGACACACAAGTACTTTCTAAGGCACACCTTCCGAATGTCATAGACGTTCTTGGTCGTTTGACCTCCAAACTTCACACACTGCCTAAGTACACTTAAGTAACTTACTTTATCTGAAAATTAACTCAATAAAGAACCACGAAGCTCTAGTTCACCTTAGTTCTTTTTAGGGCATTACAATAAGACTTCGTGGTGGAGGTATGGTTAACATCGAGAGGATTTGAAAAAGGGGGTGGATACACTTCGTGAGGAGAGATGTTGTATACAATGTACCTCTTGAGATGAGTTCTCCTCATTAGTACAAAATGAGTTACTTAGTAGCAATCTCCTTATCTCTTAACTATGTGCTCGCATAGATGCAACTATTGTAAAATACATGTAAAGGCTAAGAGTATGACCATACCTTAGGCAAGTGGGAATCCCTCATACAATAGGGGTTAATTCCAGGATTCCGTGTCTAGCTCTCATGGTCTATGTCGATTAAATCTATCCCCCACAAATGAATGTAAATGAACTAAGTCTTCTTCAGGGTGTACTACTTAGGGTAGGTGGTGGTATGAGACGCTATATATGCATTGCACAAGTAGGCATTTGGAGGGAGACTTTGTGTGCTCTTATATGAAGATGTATGAATGCGTCATTATATGATTTTAATGAAGTAATATGACTTTATGTCTAATGTTAAAGAAAGCATGTTGATGTTATGTCATGTATGATGAAATCTATGTATATGATGAATGTGAGGTACCTATTCTAAGGGAATTCCTAAGGGTCACTAGGGTGGAAGCAGTAATAAGGGATTCATAGTGTAACTTAGGGGTTGTCTTGGAGGATGGTTCTCTATGTGAAGTTCCTAAGTATATGTATGTTTCTTCTAGTGTCTTCAGTATTTAATGTTGGCTTGTTGAGTCTTAAGGATCACTTAGTTATGTATTGAAGAGGTTGTATGGGCGGCCTCTTCATGTCTTACTTAAGAGAGTATTAGGATAACAATTGATAGGGAGGTTAATGTGATAAATGGTTTATTGTAAATGAGAATATACGTTTAGTTTTATGAGAGTGTCACATTATATGATTCATGGTGACTTATATTATGCATAGTAACTAGATTTATGAAGTGTCACATCTGGGGAGCACCCCCTAGATTTAACTGGCGTCGTCGTCCTCGTAGAGGACTAAGACTAGCCTCTTAGCTTACACCATTACACTCATAGGTTAAAAATGCGGAATATTTAATGCATTCCTCAATCTATCATGAGGTTTACATAGACCTCTCGCATACATATAATATATTCACATCGAGTATACATAGACCCTTCGCATAAGAAGAATACATATCCTTCTACTTTAATTGCATATATATATATATATATATATATATATATATATATATATATATATATATATATATATATATAATATAACATAGTATTAAATCAGATGTCTTATCTCATAACCATATAAACATGAGTATAGCAATTGGGCATAGACCATACATTAATACAATAAAGACACATATAGGCTATACAATCTTTAGTACTCAAATGAAAAGAAAAGAACTAAAAGTCTTATAACTAGAACAACATCAATAGCTTGATAGTGGCACTGCCCTCGGAAAGTAAGGACCTACCCAACTTGGAGAGTGAGAATTCCAAGTCTTCCTTCAAAGTTGTCTCAAAAGCCCTTCAATGACTGGAACCTAAAATATTGGGGAAAAGGGAAAAAATGGGGTTAGTACATCACTTGTACTAAGTATGACACCATATGCACACACATAATAGAAATCATGATAAAAAGGAACATTTCATTAAAGCATTCTAATTTACTTTGAAAAGAAATATGCACATTGAATTACCAATACAAGTCATTAATGCATATTCATTAAGTCAAGACCATGTTCATCACAAGACTAACCATACTAAGTCTAATCAAGTAAATCATGCATACCAACATAACGGAATCCAAAGTTAAGATAACCCTATCATCAAGTTATAACATCAACTAGTATAGATAAGAATTCCTAATGTCATAACCAAAGAGATACAATTACTCATGAACCCTCATTAAGTCCACTAGTGCAATGTCTAAGCAAATCCCCATAACCTTACTCAATCAAGTAAACCTAACAAAAACCATAAACAATGTCCAACTTCACATATCATATCATTAAGAGTACATAACATCATACTTTAGTGATAGAGACCAAACACATGTTCACAAGAGTAACCAACATCAATTAGTGTCATTAAAATGTAAAATCATCAAATACATATCATTTATATTTATAAGCATATACATACATAAAAGCATCCTCCTAAGACTCCCCTCAAGGCTAACTAGTGCAATGTATAGGTAGAGTCCCATACCCCTACCTAGACTAAGATAAACCCCATAGGTTATCCTAGTTAGAGCTCATTCAATTACTTAATTTAACCTTATTGGTAACATCTTGCCTTAACCGACATAGACCACATGAGATAATATGGAATCCGGTTTCATGGAACCCTACACCTAAAGAAGGTGGACTACTTGCCTAGGTAGTACAAAAAAATGAACATAGCTTCTATTGTGGATCCACTAGCTAGTATTCCTATGGGGGAAACATAGTTCAAGAACTAGGAGATATAGTTCGGACCCTCTTTATTCTACACGCATTATTATCTCCAATCTCAAGAGAACATTAGTGATCCTACCTTCCCTATGTGGGAAGGGACACTCCTCACTCTAATTTACTCGGTGCTAAGTTAGAGTCCTTTTATGAAATGTCTTTAATGCCTTTGTTAATCATCATAGCTTCATGTAGGTCATAGGATATATCTTTCATATAATCAGCATAATCATAGCTCAATAAGAATTGTATGAGTATTGTCCTTTCATTACAACTCATACATGTGAGGTTAGCACATTTACATAATCACATCATGAGAAGGCACATTGGTAAGTTATCACCATCCTTATAACATTTATATCTTAGCCAACATCTCACAAACCGTAGTCAAGGCATTTCAATTTAACATCATCCCAACCTTATCAATTTTAATATAAGGTCTACTTCAATACAACATCATCACTGAATCACAAGTAACCATAATTGAAGTAAAGAATTCAGATCACAAGACTTACCCTAATTTCCTTCACAAGCCATCATCAATGTCTCACCATCAACCATACAATTCAAACCAACAAAGGGTATAATATCTTCACAAAATAGTAATTAACATAATAATAAAGTCAATTGAATCAGTACACAACAATCCATCACTAGTTCATAGCCTAAGGTTAGAGACTTAGGTCAAATTCATGATCTACTTTACAATCTAGGTCAATTACTAAAAAACTAGCATAATATGACTACAACACATCTCAATATATTCATAAATTGGTATAATAACATCATAGAATAGTAATTCACATATTAACCAAGCATATTATATCAATACTAGAGAATTCAATTCAAGATCACAACCTAGGACTAAGGGGAAAAGATCATCTTCCACAAGCTAGGTCAAGTCATCATGAAGTAACATAATTGAGTTATAGTAAATGTTAACCTACTCATAATAACCAAATGGAATCATCAACAAAGCAATTCACAAGATTTATTTCGTATTGGAAGAAAATCCACTTGAATTTCATCTTTTTGAAAACAATTTAGAGGAACCCTTTTGGGGGAAAAAGATCCCAAAGCTAAAATCAATGCCATACCTTGTTAATTGATTAAGTTTGATGGAAAAACTTGACCTATATAATCTCAAGAACCCCATTGACCTTGTCATCTATGGTGTTCTTCTACTTGGGAGAGAGAAAAAAGAGAGAAGGAAGAGCAATTGGGTTTTGGGAATTATGAGGGTTAGGTTAGCTTAATTAGGTTGGGGTCTTTATATAGGTCATTAACTAACTTAATTAGACCTCCCTTAACACCTAACTAATTAACTAACCACATAATTAACTAATTTAACTAATATTAAAACGTGCAGTAAAAATAGTCTTGACAGGCGACACCCCAACCCACGCCCCTTTTGTCAAACGATTGGCACTTTTCGCGTTAGTCCTCTGAAGTTGTCGTTTGCGACTGAGACTTTAAAAAATGGCGTCCGACTAATTTTTTTAAGTTACCATCAATGGTGGCCATCGAATCCCCCTGGATTGGACCACGAGCCGTTGTCTGCAATTTGTTGTTGGACATTGCCTTTTGGCAGCTTTTGCAAAATTAAAAGGGCCTTTGGTTTGTCCTTTCGGAGTCGTACCTGAGTGTTTCGACTATAAACTAACTATAACACGTGTTAGACACCTTTCCACCTAATTTCATCATTTTCCGACTCATAAAACTTAGTCAAATAGACTAAGGCACACTAGCACCTCATTGAACTAGTTTCCGGACGTCATGGACGTTCTTTGACGTTTTGATTCTAAAACTTCCTAAATGAATTATATACATTAAAATTGACCTTAAAAAGGTTACAAAACCTTTATACACTTATGTGAGTCTCTAGAACACGTCTTAGACTTTCAAAGTGTTACATGAACTTTACCAAACAACATGACTTGTATGTTTCAACTAAAATGTCCTCTTTTACTTGTATTTTTGTGTAGTGCCATATGTAGTACGGTGTTTGTGCTAACACCATAGTTTTATTACTCTATACGTATAGGTTGACGGCAAGTGAAGGTTCCTACATGGCAATGTTTGGGAAGTTTACTCTCTCAAGATTTGATATGTCCTCATATATTTGAGGACATAGTCTATGTTTCTTTAGTTTCTTCTTTTATGACTTGTTAAGACTTATTTTATGTTTATTTCAATGTAAAGGGCGGTGTCCCTAATATATTCAAAATGTGTCTTTAAGTTGTCTTGTTATGATGAGACTTATTCCTTAGTATTTCATAAAATAAGTTTATTATTATTGTTGTTATGACAATTTCTAATTCCGCACTACTTTTCATATCTTATGTTGACACCCCGGCAATTATACAAATTAGATTAGATCCTCACGATATTAATAATTATGTATTAGAAAAAATAGGTTATAAACATAATCATAAAGTGTTAGATTCACAACGTCAAAGAAAGACCTTGACGTCCAGAAACTAGTGGAATTGAACTATTAGATGTCCCTATGTTTGGTGAAGGTTTGGAAGTCTCATATGGATACTAAAACTTGTAAAAAGAATTTATATAGGTAAAATAATGTTCATAGGGTCAAAAATTCTAATAATGATTCCCCAGGGACCACCCGAAGGGTCGTTGAGGAAGACCCAAACATTGGCGAGTAATCTGCGAAAGCAGACTGCGTGCAGCCACGATGTGAGGTCCCTTGCGCGTCACATAGCCAGAACATGGAAAGAAAAATTTTCCTCGCGAAGAGGGGCTTTTATGAGGATCACTGTTTCAACCCGCATTTATGAAAAAATAATGGGAATTGCTCCCCGGACGCGCAACCACTTCCCAAACTCGTTCGCGTCGTTTTAAGTCAATTTGACTTCATGAAAAGAGTCAATCAAGTGATGGGTATTTTGGTAAATTTAGGGGTTAACTACATATTGATTTATGGTCACATTTATGTCATTTCACACACCCAGATAAAATCCCCAAAGTTGAAATAAAAAATTACTCTCTTCTCCCTCAAATTTTCTCTTCCTTCAAACCTCCATTGAAGACAATTAGATCTCCAAGAACAAGGTCAAGTATTAAAGTTTCCAACCCAATTTCGTGGCTTATATCGTATCTAAGATATGGTTTGTTTCATTTTTGTGAGTCTTTTCCCATGAGGCCCCTCAAAAAGATGATTTCTAAATCTCCGAAAACTAGGGTTTTTCTTCTCACGTGGGTCTTCATTGAAAAACAAAATTATGAATCAATTGTGATGAATTAATGTTTTATAAGTATATTTTTATGGTCAATTGATGATTTCCTATGAGTTTTCCATAGACCCATGTTTCCCCCCAATTTGATTAAAACCTTTAATTGATATGGTGAATTGTATAGATTATAAACATGTACATTGACTACATTGTTGTTAATTATGTACTTTCTTCTTGAATTTACCTTGTTTATGTATTAGTTATGTATTCTTGGTAATGGAAGTATTAAGGTTCTTGAAAGAGGCAATGAGGTATGTTGATTGGCTCTTTTTTAATTCAATTATGAAGTATGAGTTACTTAGATAGTAATGCTTCTATGTCTAATGTGTGGTTGTGATGTTGATGCTAGGTATTCCTCATCCTTAACCCTAAGACATTGAATTAGATATGAATTATTTATGCATGTTATGATATAATTATTATATGATTGAAAGTAGTTTCTTATGATTATAACAAAGTATTAAGTGAAAGTTTACTCACTTGTGAAGTGCTGTCTAAAGTGAAATGATTATTGTCACTTGTGATAATCTATGAGCTAATATGATAACTACATGGTGGTCTAGAAGGGACCAATGTGATCTTGTATGATGATATAAGATGATTAGTAAAGGGAATAGATGCTTAGCACCTAAAGGGCATGTAAATGAGATGGAGATCTCACGTTTAGTAAGTCTGGCATCCCACAAGTGTTTCCGCATGTTAGTAAGTCCGGAGTCCCATGTTAAGTGTTGTCTCATGTGATGGGAACTCCCACCTTAGTAAGTTAGGTTCCTAGCAAGGCGTGGATGAGTTCAGAGACTATATTTTTTGAATCCTTTTTGGAGAAATTTAAGTGTTGTCCAAGGACCACCATCGACGGGCCATTGACCCATCAGCAACTCGTCGATTGGCTCGTCATTTGGCGACGGTCAATTTTACAGTTTTAGGTCAAATGGAAGGGTCCTCTCGTAAGGCCCTTTAAGTGGTAATTGGAGAGTCATACCTGTCACGACCCGATAGTATACCCTAGAATATATGGTAATATCAAATCGTGGCACGTCCTACTAGACCTCGCAGAGGTGTTCTACAAGCCCTTTGACATCATTCATTGCAAACCTGTATGAAAAGTAGTGCGGAATTAGACTTTTCCCAAAGAATAGTAATATTTCAATAATCTCTTTCATAGAATCATAATGAAAGGCTATGTCGCGGAGTCTCCATCTTAGACATACGAAAATCTTGTGACACGGTCCATACTTCAACATATAAAATATATGTAAGTCTAATACAATGCTTTAAACAAAAAAACAAAACATAATGGTGTCCATGAATCTAGTGAGGACAAACCAACACTTGCTTGAATGTACACTAATCCAAGCTTCCACTACAACACTCCTCTCAATTTCCACCTACACCTTTAGAGATAAACAAAATATATGGAATTAGTACACTAGAATGCGCGAAGTATGGTGAAATGCAATTAAAATCATGCTAAAAGGACCTTTGTACAAAACATGCTCTTTTTGAGTAAAACTTCATAAAACAAGTATATGAGATCACATTAAGTCAACATAATCACATATAGTCATATTTCAAAAATATAACATCAATATCATTTCAAATCACATAACCATGAGACTCTCTTAACAAAGGTGATTTTGAGGCTCACTTGAGTTAGTTATGAAGCGACCACCTATACAACCCCTTCACACACCAGAGTTATCCTAAAGACTACCTAAGATAAGATTATTCCCATTCATACATTTAACTCCCTTCATAGAATTACACTAAGACTCACCTAAGTAAGACATGAATAAAACGCACATACACCCCCTCCAATCCTACCTAAGCAATCCTTAAAGATACTCTAGATAAGTACATGTTCATTAACATTCATTTAACTTAAGTCACTATGATCATTAAGTCTTTTAAGAGACATTCAACAATAAGGACTTTCACATAATGTTCTTGGAGAAGACGCAGGGAACCTACATACCAACATCTTCAAAGACTACTCGTGCAGTGTCTAGATAGCATCCCATTCAACTAGTGAAACTTCATAAAACTTATCCAACACTAGCATGTATAACACATGATAAGCATAGGCAATAACAGACATACACCATACTAGCTAGGCATAGAAACAAGAGTCTACCTTTCTCCGATGGATGGTGTTTTACTTTCCAATGGTAGAACTAGGAAACATCCCATGTAGGCACATGGATAAAGAATATCAATGGTTTCTTTGTACTCTAATCTTATCTTAAATAGAGCTACTACATAAGCATACTCACTTGGTGCTAGCCTTTGTTCTCCTAGAATAATTCAATAAAAGAGCATATGAAGAGGTACCATATCTTGTTCATAACAAAACCATAATACATCTTACAAAATAGTGTCCACTATGGCTGCCTACAATGCTTGTTAAGATAGATCAATGACTTTCTTAGGGATGATTTCATGTCGTTCCAGCCAACCACCCCTAAGTCCACCATTCGCACAAGAAGAATACCATTACATCTTTCAACTTCAAGGATATATAACCTTTTTTCTAAAAAGATCCATATAAATGATCTTCTTAACCTTATACAAGATCATATTCCATTCATTCATATACATTCATGACAAAGGTTCTTTAGCCTACTAAGTCAAGAGTCATATTCACATTCTTCATATATCAAGTATGGGACAAGGTCTACAAAAACAAGACACACTACATTATCATCTTATCACATGTACAATATAATTCATGTAGCATAAAGGGTCAACTAAGTCTACTTCAAGTCACCCTACACACCTCTATATAAAAATCATCATAGTTCATCACAAAACTTATATAGTCAACTAGGAAGATTCACACTTGAACATCAAGTATACACACATGAAAACATCATTATAGCCAATCATGATAACCTATAGTCAATTAGAAGAACACATGCTTTGACTTCACATATACATATAAGTCATATAGACCTTAACAATGATCAAATATGAAAGTTATAACATGATAGTACCATAATTCATAAATTAATGCCGACGAGGCTACATTGATCAAAAATATATCACATAAGCACTGCCAACATAAGTGGACCATACCAATCAACACAATTAAATACCTAAAATACACAATATAAAAACGGTTAGCTCAACATACTACCAATCAAATCTCAACAACTCCAATGCATAACAAATTCAGCCAATTCAATCCACAAAGGCTCTTACCAATAAAAAAGATCACCAATTAAAACCTAATAATCACAATATAAAAATATCCAACAAAACCCAATATGAAAATCATCAAATTAAGACAACCTATATACAATTCTAACATCATTCATACTTATATCAATAGCCCATTACAATCTACATAAGAAATCAATACAATTGAGGCATGATCAAATCACCCATATTATAGTCAAAACTAGGATTGCATGGTTTGCGTGGGTTCATGGAGTTTTTAGCCTAAAATCCTCAAATTAACATCAATTCAATCATAATTCATTAATTCAAAACATTTAAGGTAAGAACCCATGGCTAGATAACAAAATAGGAGAATTCATGTTTTTGATCATTTTTGAAAATAATTGAAACTGACTCCTTGAATGGAAGAGAAACCAAGGTTGAAACACCATACCTTATGTGTATCAAAGCCCACGAAATTGATGGAGAAAAACTTGGAAAATTAGTCCTCTTTCTTGGAGCTTCAAACCTTCATCAATGGAGGTCTTTAGAGAGAAGAAATGGAGAGGTTTTGCTTTAAGTTGAGGGTTTATCTTTGATTGGTCAGCTTAGCATATTAAAAAGACTCAATAACAGTCAATAAGTCATCCCCAAATTATTCAAAAGACCCCTGCACTTAAAGGACATTTTAACCAATTCAAATTTGACTTAAAAATAACACTACCAAAACAAGGAGGTCACTGCGCGTGGCGGGATTACTTCTCATTCTTGGTTCTTGAAAATTTTGAGACAGAATGGTTCGTGACATCCCCATCTTTTGCCCAATTCTAGGCTACTTCTACAACTTTCTTGGCCAATGTTTGGGACCTCCTTGGGGACCCTTAGTCTTGTCCCCGGGGCATCGTTCTCTGAAGTTTCAACCTTTTACATGTCATTCTATCCGTAGGAACTATCACTTCTTAATATTACCCACAAACCATACCCCAAAACTCCACGACAAAACATTTCTACATACTAGTTCAACTTGAACTAGTTTTCTGTAAGACCTCAAAAATGACATAGGTTAAGTAGAGCCTAAAATGTTGCTCTTGGTGTTCTAAGGTCCTAAATATTCTTAATATGTGGTATAGAGGCAGTAGCTAAAATATTAGAGGTGTTGGAAGTCAAACGTCAAGGGACGACTAAGACGTTTGACGACTAAGTCACCTAAAAGTCTCTTATGTTGTTTTATGTGTTTATGTGTGTTTCATGGTGTTTTAAGGTTGTTAATAGATTTAATATATCATGTATAGGCAGTGTTTAAAGTTTCGTGAAGTTTGGAGGTCAAACGACCAAGAACGTCCAAGGCATTCGAAAGATATGCCTTGAGTCGACCTTGTATGTCTAGGCGAGTTTCGTTGAGTAGTATGTGTTCGTTTTGGATGCAATTCATGTGAGAGGTGTTACACTTATATATGATCATATTTGGGTTGTAAATGTCCGATAATTTATCCCCAAGGACCATCAAAGGGTCCTTGAAGAAGGACCCAAAACTGATGTACAGGCAGTCCCAGGCAGCCTTGGCGACGGAGCTGTCAACGGCCAGTAGTGGCTGTGACGCCCCGTCACAAGGGTCTAGTCGTTGGGTACTTGTTAAAGGATGTATAGGGGACCATTGGCAAGCTACTGATGCTTGCAACGGATGTCCTCGACGCCCCGTTTCACCCGTGACGCCCCGTCATGGGCAAGTCGTCGTGAGCAAGTCCCTGCGTACAGATTTTTCTACCAAGTCAGGGTGAATTAGTAAATTCACTCCACTTCCAAATAAGAGTTTAGGCGGTTTATTAAGGGTCTTATAGGTATTTTAATTAACTATATAAGTAGTTAACACCCTAAAGACTTCATTCTTCCGAATTGAAAACCCAAAACTCTTAGAATATTCCCAAAACCTCCATTGAAGACTCTATTGAAGAGGCAGCTTGGTGAGGGGTTCTTGTGTGGAAATTCTTCATCAAAGTGAATAATTATCATCCTTGAGGGAAGGCTTTTCATACTTGAAATTTATTTCATCAAGGAGCCCAATTCTCAATGTGTTTTACAAAGTTTTCTAAAGTGAATTGTCCAATTTCTGGATTCTACCATGGGTTCTTGTATAAATGATTTCTAAACATTGAATTATGATCTAATTGATATTGTATTGATTATTTCAACATAAATTACCTAGAACCCATGTGAATTGATGAACCCTAGTTTTGACTACTTATTGGGTTACTTGATATTAAGCTAATGTTGGTGAATTGTTGTGTAGTTACTTATGGGCTTTCTAATGATATAAGAATTGTATTCAATTGATATATAATTTATCTTAGATTGTTAAACCTAGATTGAATTGACGTAGATTCATTGAGTTTTATAGTTATTGCTTTGAATTGTTGTTCATGGCCATGGGTAAGGGCCTTGTGATGATGAATTGGTTAATTTGGCATTGAATTGAAGTATGGATAGGGGGATGAAGGTATGCTGCCCCATTTTCCTTAATTTGGTATTAATTATACTTTAATTCTATTGTGTTTGGTATGGTCCACTTATGGTGGCGGTTTTATGTGTTTTACTTGCAATTGATGTGGCCTTGTCGGCGTTACTTTATGCAATATTATCAGCATGGCCTTATTGGCAATTACTTGAAGTTACGTGGGTATTTGTGTAGTTTGATGACATTACCTATCTACATGTGAAGTTATCTAGTCATGTATGTACTCTTCTAGTTATGTTGCCTTAAGTGATCATGTTAGACTTCGACTTTACATTTGAGTGTAGTGTTAGGTTAAGTCTTGGTTATTCATACTTGACTTTATGAGTCTATGTGGAGTATATTAATGATGTTATGATGATATATAGGATGACTTGAAGATGTTAGGTTGTTTTAGAGTTGTTTCTAGAATGACTTGTATTATGTGTTAAAAGTGAAGTATGTGATGTCTTGTCTTGGTTGACTTGTATCTCTTGCTTGATATATATATGGTTATGGGTATGTGATGTCTTGATTTAGGGTGTTATAACTCTTAGTCTTGAATAAATAAATATAGGTGAGACCTTAATGATGAGAGGGTCATTTATGTGGAACTTAGTGGCGAGGTTATAAATTGTGAAGTAGTTAGTCGTAATGGTATCCTTCATGTGATTAGTGATGGACTTAAGGTTGATTGGCTGGAACGGCATCACATCATACCTTAGAGAAGTCGCTATGAGATTCTTGTCGCCAAAGTGAGTTAATCCCTAGTGGACCTTGCTTTGGTAGGGTGAATGTAAAGGGGGTCATGAACTAGATATGGGACGTATTATATGAACCTTAATGTGAATTAATCTATGATAACTAAGGCTAACATTGAGTGAGTATGAGTAAGGGGGAAGTGGATTCAGTTAAAGAAGAGACTGAATGCTTATTACACCATTCATATTCCTTAACCATGTGCCTACATAGGATGTGTCCAAGTTTTACCATTGGCAAGTAGAGCAACCTCATCGGAGTAGGATAGAACTTCAGATTCCATATCTTGCTACCATGGTCTATGTCGGTGATTGCCTATTCTCATCATGTGGAATACCTATTAGCATTACATAAATTTATGAGGTTTAGGTGGTTGTATGGGATGCTATCTAGACATTGCACAATAGACTTTGAAGGTGTTATGTGGAGTTCCTAGGTCTTGTCCAAGACCATTATGTGAGTGTCTTATGTGATCCATTATGTGAGTGTCTTATGCGATGCTTTATGTGAGTGTCTTATGTGATGTATGAGTCTTAATGAACTAATGAACTAATGACCTATGTTAGTGACTATGTAAATGAATGAGTACCTAATCTAAAGTGACTTAAGCATTCCTTAGCTAAAGTGTGAGGAGGGCATGAAAGGATGGTCTCTTCATGTCTTATCTTTGGAAGTCTTGAGGATGACTCTAGTTAGGGAAGTTGGTTAATCTTGTTGACATGATATAAACCTTAGGAAGTCTTAAGGACTATTTAGGTAATCTTGAAGAGGTCACTACACTATGGACATTATCTTCTCGATTTACTTAAGTAGGTCTTTTGATAGTCTTTGGAAGGAGAATGGCTTCTAATCTAAGTGTAGGTGTGTTTAGTGAGAATGATTCTATTTGAGGTAGTCTATAGGATCTCTTTTGTGTGTGTGATAGAGATTGTATGGGCGGTCGCTTCACACTCACTCAAGTGAACCTTGGAAATCACCTTTGGTAGATGAATCTTACATAGATGTTTATGATTGTTTTCTAAGTATGTATGTGACTCATTGTAGGTAATCTTAAGGGTCGTTTAGGCACATCTAAAGAGGGTGTATGGGCGGTCTCTCTTTGTGTGACTTAAGTGAATCTTAGGATGACTTTAAGTGAGGGAATTACATGCTAGGAAGACTTAAAGTGAGGGATGAAGTGCTTCACTGTAACAGTGAATTAATTCACCGTACAGTGAATATAGCTCACTGTAAAGTGAGTTCTTTAAATGGTATTTTTGGTTAATGGTTATCTTATGTGTTTCCTAATTGCTAAATGATGTTCTTATGTTTAAACTATGATTTCCAAATGAAAAGATGCATATTTCCAATAAAGTTCGTTTTCATGATTTTATGCATATAGTCATACTTAGTACATGTGGCTGTACTAATTCCATGCTTTATTTTCTATCTATTGTTCTTGGTAGATGAAGAACTTGTGAAGTGAAGACTTGGACTTAGAAGATCGTTCAAGAAGAAGTTGAAGTATATCATCAATTGACTCGAGGGCATATGTCTTTTATTGTTTTCTTTGAAGTATTGTAATAGACTATGTCTTTCTATTTTCGTATTGAAGTATGGGCCGTGTCCGAAAGTACTCTTGTGTCTTAAGATTATGAGATTGAGACTTAGCATTTCTATTACTTTTATATGAAAGAGATTTTTAAAGACTATATTATGTTTTGTTGAAAAGTTTTAATTCCGCACTACTTTTCACTATGTATATGCAATGAATGATATGAATGAGGCTTGTCTTAGAACTCTGAGAGTTCGATGACGCCGGTCGCAATCCGAGATTGCACCCTATCCTCTAGGGTATGGTTTCTGGTTGATACATTTTCGAAAGTCTTGGACGTTTCACATACAAACTCCTCAAACTGACTTCTAACAGTATTATTAACAATTTTAAAACTTTATAACCTCATGACATACATGTTATCTCTAGTTTCACCTAATTCATTTTAGAGGTGTTACATTCTCCCCCACTTGGAGAACATTCGTCCTCGAATGAAACTTGCTTCATTTTAATCACTTTCAAGATATAAGACTCAAGAATAGCCGATCATAAACATATCACACCATATAGAATACACACAAATAGGAGGAACATCAACTCCACATAATCAATAGACTAAAAACACAACACGGAGATAGAACTACATCTACAACTCATGATGTAATAAAATTCACATTCTTCATTTCATATACGAGGAACCCATTCTCCACACATTATCATGAACATATACATCATTTCTAAACACCTTACAACCATTTCTCATGAAAACACATTTTAGTCAAATTTCCAAATTATTTATGGTGAAGCACCAAAACCCTAATAGTGAATCATGCTAATTACATCCCTAATGCATCGCTTAAGCAAACCATGATGGAGGCATGACGATATGAGAGACAATACTATATAAACTCATTTGACAAAATAAGCATAACTTCATGAAATGCACAATTCAAGGATATCAATGAAATTCACTTTAAACAACACTCCTAAACACTATTCAACATGCAACATGTTACTATGACATTCCATCTCTCCACCTTGAATTGAATAGAAGAGAAGAGACAACAATATACAACCCAACTACTCATCATACTCCCCCACATAGAAGGAACCCATTAGTACACATATGAGAGAAAACTTTAACTTACCGGTATAATCATCTGAATTTATTCCCTTAGCTTGAAGAGCATAGAAGAGATTCCTCTTTGGATCATCACCTTCCGGAGCACTAGGAGGAAATTTCTTGGTTTCTCTTCGTCTAGCTGCAATAGTAGGACAATCCCTCTCCTTATGATCATCCTTACCACAACAAAAGCAACCTCCAATACCGACTAGACATTTCCCAAAGTGATTCATCCCACAAGTAGCACAAGTAGGCTTAATACCTTGAGAACCACTACCACCCTAAATTTTGATTTCAGGAGCACTAGATCAATATTTGTTTTGAACCCACTTCTTGAACCTAGGTTGATTTTGCTCATCAACTCTACCCCTCTTTAAATTCCTTGAATTCCTACCAAGATTTGACTCCTCAATAGATTGTGCATACACAATAAGTCTAGAAAAGTTCATGTCATTGTGGAGCATGGTCGTACGACACTCTTCTCTTACATGGTCCGTAACACCTATCGCAAACCTACTCATCCTATCCATAGGGTTAGACACCAAGAATGGAGCAAACCTAGACAACATGGTGAATTTCAAAGAATACTCTTCCACACTCATATTCTTTTTTATAAGGTCAATGAACTACTCAACCTTCAGCTTCCTTGTCTCACCGGAAAAGTACTTTCCTAAGAAAGTCATCTTAAACTCCTCCAACTCTATACGACCCGAATCAATCGACCTATTATCTTTACATTGAATGTACCACACTTGATCAACATCTATCATTGGTATGAAGTCAAATCCTCCTTCTCCCTACCAGTCAACCCAATAGCATTCAACAGCTTGTACACACCATCAAGTAAATTTTGGGGATCTTTTCCCACCTTAGAGCCAAAAAAGATAGGAGGATTCATTCTCACAAAATCTCTCAATCTAGAGGTCACGATACTATCTATAGCATTTACCCTAGGTTCAATACCCCTATTAACATGAGATATCATGGCTCGGGCTAAAGCAAGTAAAGCCTCTCTAATCTCCCCATTAGTAATGTCCGGGGGAAATTCAATACCTTAACCTCCAATAGGGACTTGATCACCATGGGGATGAACTTGGACACCTTGGGGAACTTGAAATCCTTGTGGACCTAATCCAGCTTAGGGAATTTCCTCATGCACTCCCTCTTCTTCAAAGCTTCTTGAGGACATTCTTGTTGTATTCATACCCTATAATTGTCACGACCAAGGATCACCCCTTAGACATAACCAGTGTCATTGTCCTCGGAGAGGACTAAGACTAGCCTTTTAGCATTTTTTATTAGATAACATAGGCTAAAAATGCGGAAAACTTATCATACATACTTCTAAATAGTGAGGTTTACATAGATGTATCTCAGACTACATATGCGGTTTACATAGTTGTATCATCAAGTTCACTCGGTGTTAAGCTAGAGTTCCTTTTTTAAATGTCTTTTCATTAATAATCATAACTTAGTTAGGTCGTAGGAGACTACTCCTTCTATATAATCATAATTAGCTCAGTAGGAATTGTATTAGAATCACCTTTCTATACGTCCCTTATAGTGAGATCAACACCATATACCATATCATAGTAATGCACACAAATGAATCAACATCATCATTATATCATTTCAACCTTAAAATGATGTAACAATTCATAAGCTAAGACAGCTCAATATCAACATCATACCATCCTAATAAACACAATCATAACACACATACTTCAATTGAATCAACATCATTACGTATAAGTCATCACAAAAGAGTTAAGGCTTGAAGATCACAAAATAATACCTCTTCCTCTTCCTAAGCAATCATCATTGTATTACCATCAACCAATCCCAGTTCACTCATAAATTGGCATAATAACAACATTGAATAGGAATTCAACATTAACCAAGCCAATTGTATCAATACTAGATAATTAAATTCAAGATCACAACCTAGGGTTAAGGGGTAAAGGTCATCTTCCACATACTTGGTCAATACATCAAGAAGTAGTATAATTGAATCATAATACATGTTAATATACACATAATAACAAAAATAAATCATAAAAAAAACAATTCATAAGATAAATTTTTTATTTAAAGGAAACCCACATGAAACTCAACTCTTTGAAATCAATTTTTGAAGAACCCTTTGGGGAAATGAATCCCAAAGGTGAAAGGTTCCATAACATGATAATTGATTGAGAAAACTTGATCTTTGAATCCCTAGAACCGTCGTGACCTTGGTCTTCTACGGAGTTTCTATGGGAGATAAAAAGAAGAGAAAAGGAAAAGCAATTCTGCTTTTTGAAATTATAAGAGTTAAATGAGGTTTTATGCTTAGGGTAGTTTATATAGTCATTTAACTAACTTAATTAACCAACCCATAATCACTAATTAAACCCCTCAGTAACTCACATAATTAATTGACCCAACTAATACTTAACAGTGAAACAGTGGAACTGACCTACGAACCACTGACCAATGTGTCGTAGGTCAAACGGCGGACAGGATCCCCACCATCATATAAAGTTGTCATTTGATACTATTGATAGTTGCCAAAGTGGATAAGTCTTCATTTACGGAGGCATCGATGTCCCATCGATTCACCCACGCCTTGTCGCATGCACACGTAGGTAGACACTGCCTCAGGTCTTCTTTTTCCCAAATTGCAAGGGTCCTCCTCAAGGACCGTTAGTTGGTCCTTGGGGTTCGTACCCAGACGTTTCTACTATAAAGCAACTCTAATAGGTATTAGACACCTTACTACCAAAACTCATCGAATTCCGACTCTTAAAACCTATTCAAATAGGCTAAGACACACTAGCACCTCTTGAATTAGTTACCGCATGTCATGGATGTTCCTTGACGTTTTGATTCTAAAATTTCCTAAATGACTTTGGTTCACTATTATTGACCCTAAAACAGTGACAAAACCTTTAGACTCCCATATGTTAGGCTCTAGAATACGTCTTAATCTTTCGGAGTGTTACATTATCCCCCCCATAAAAACATTCGTACCCAAATGACAGTAATATCTTTTGGAAGGAATAGACTAAAGACTAGCCGTGCAACTAAAAACACCACATAATAACATGAATTTAAACCCAATCATGACATTCACACATAGCAATTCAAAACTTCGATCACTACACATAAGAGCTCAAAATCACAATATGAGGAATTTCCTTCTCATAACAACATGAGCTCAACATATCATTAGGGAATCAATTTTGAAAAAACTCAACCTATCAACATGCTCAATATCATTTCATAAAGACTCAACATACCAAAATGTACAACACAAACTCAACACAAGTAAAAAGATAAAAATTCATTTTTAGGCATGAAATTCACTGTAACTCACTGTAACATACACCTTTTTGCACAACTTCACCAAAAAACAAGACAAATTCAAATTTACTAATTTTTTCCATTATTAGTAAGAACAACTAACCTTCATTAGGAAAGAGATGAGGATAATGGGACTTCATGTTAGCCTAGGCCTCCCATGTTGCTCCCTCAAATAGTGGTTTCTCCATAACACTTTTACGGAGGACACCTCTTTGTTCCTCAACCTCTTCACTTGATGATAAATAATTTCAACCGTAACCTCCTCATAAGAGAGGTTCTCTTTCACACCAAGACCTTTGATACGAAGAATGAACATAGGATTACCGATGCACTTCTTAAGCATGGACACGTGGAAAACCAGATTAACTAAAGATAGTTCACTACGGAGTTTCAAATCATATGCAACCTTGCCCACTCTTTGCAAAATTTCATACGGACCCACATAATGAGGACCTAACTTCCCCTTCTTACCAAATCTAACCACCCCTCCCATGGGTGAAATTTTCAAATAAACTTGATCACCATCTTCAAATTCAAGGTCTCTTCTCCTATGATCGGCATAAGACTTTTGCTGACTATAGGATGTTTGCAAGCAGTTCCTTATGATATGAACCTTTTCTAAGGTTTTATAGATCAACCCGGGACTAAGAAGCGAAGACTATCCAACCTCAAATTACACAATAGGAGATCTACACCTCCTACAATACAAAGCTTCATAAGGATCCATAGATATGGATGAATGGACACAATTATTATACTAGAACCCCACCAAAGGCAAATTCTCATACCAATTTCCCTTGAAGTCAATGATACAAGCTCTAAGAATATTCTCAAGAGTTTGAATAGTGCACTCCCCTTGACCATCCGTCTGAGGATGAAAAGCGGTGCTTAATTTCACTTGAGTACCAAAACTTGTTTGAAATGATCTCCAAAACGTAGAGGTTCATTGAGCACCTCTATCTGATATGATGGACAAAGGAACCCCATGAAGACTTACTATCTTGTCAATATAGATTTTTGCATAATCTTCCGCCGAATAAGTAGAATTAACGAAAAATAAATTGAGTGGATTTGGTTAATATATCCACCACCAACCATATAAAGTAATATTCCTTCTTTATCCGAGGAATCCCAACAACGGAATCCATGTTAACATCTTCCCACTTCCAAGTAGGAACATGGATATCTTGTATTAAACCACCCAGCTTTTGGTGCTCGGCTTTCACTTGTTGGCAATTTGGACACTTTGCAACAAATTCCGCAATGTCACTTTTTAAGGCATCACAATAAAAAAATTCCCGAATATCATGATACATATTAGTAGAACCCGAAAACGGGCTCCATGAGCTTCCTCGAGAATTTAATTTCCCAAATCATCGACATGAGGCACACCATCCCCCCTTGGTAGAATGACTCATTCATCTTTCTAACAACACGATTCTTTTGACTCCATCAATAACGGATCAAGGTGTTGCTTAGACTTCACCTCAATCACCAAAGACTAGTCGGAGTTATGATGTACCACAACAACACCATTTGTAGAATATTTAATTCGAACCCCTAAACGAGCAAACCTATGAATATACCTAACTAGGTTTCTCTTGTATTCTTCCACATGGGACACACTTCCCATGGACAACCGACTTAGAGCGTCCGCTACCACATTAGCCTTGTCGGGGTGATAGAGAACACTCAGGTCGTAGTCTTTCAAAAACTCTAACCATCTCTATTGCCGGAGATTCAACTCATTTTTAGTAAATACATATTGAAGACTTTTATGGTCCGTATTCACATCAACATAAACACAATAGAGATAATACCTCCATATTTTCAAAGCAAATTCCACGGCCTCTAACTCAAGGTCATGAGATGGATAATTTTTCTCACGGACTTTGAGTTGCCTAGAATCATAGGCTATAACTCTTCCATGTTACATAAGAACAAACCCAAACCCGACTCGGGATGCATCACGATATACCACAAAACCCTTTGTACCCTGTGGTAGGGTTATTGTCGGAGCGAAAGTAAGTTTATCCTTCAACATTTGGAAGATTTATTCACATGTCTCCGACCACTCAAAATTCACACTCTTTTGAATCAAGGCTGTTAAGGGAGAAGCAAGAGATGCAAATCCATCGACAAACCTTCTATAATAACCGGCTAGGCCTATGAAACTCGTAATATCTTTAGGAGAGAAATGTCTAAGCCAATTTTGCACCACTTAGGTCTTCCTTGGATAAACCTCTACACCCTCACTAGAGATGAAAAACGCTACCGACCTCAACAAAAACTCACATTTGCTATACTTGGCAAGTAATTGATGTTACTTAAGTACTTGTAACACCACTCTCAAATGGTCCATGTGTTCACCCTCAGTTTTCGAATATACCAAGATGTCTTCAATGAATACAATGAAAAAATAATTTAGGTAACTTCGAAACACCCTATTCATTAGGTCCATCAATGCCGCCGGATCATTATTGAAACCAAACGACATTACTAAAAACTCATAGTGACCATATCTTGTTCTCGGAGAGGACTAAGACTAGCCTTTTAGCATTCGTCATTAGATATCATAGGCTAAAATGCGGAAAAATTATTATACATACTTCTAAATAGTGAGGTTTACATAGATGTATCTCAGACTACATATGGGGTTTACATAGATGTATCATCAAGTTCACTCGGTGTTAAGCTAGAGTCCCTTTTTTAAATGTCTTTTCATTAATAATCATAACTTAGTTAGGTCGTAGGAGACTACTCCTTCTATATAATCATAATTAGCTCAGTAGGAATTGTATTAGAATCACCTTTCTATACGTCCCTTATAGTGAGATCAACACCATATACCATATCATAGTAATGCACACAAATGAATCAACATCATCCTTTAACCTTAACATGATGTAACAATTCATAAGCTAAGACATTTCAATATCAACATCATACCATCCTAATCAATACAATAATAACACACATACTTTAATTGAATCAACATCATTACGTATAAGTCATTACAAAAGAGTTAAGGTTTGAAGATCACAAAATCATACCTCTTCCTCTTCCAAAGCCATCATCATTGTCTTACCATCAACCAATCTCAGTTCACTCATAAATTGTCATAATAACAACATTGAATAGGAATTCAACATTAACCAAGCCAATTGTATCAATACTAGATAATTAAATTCAAGATCACAACCTAGGGTTAAGGGGTAAAGGTCATCTTCCACATACTTGGTCAATACATCAAGAAGTAGTATAATTGAATCATAATACATGTTAATATACACATAATAACCAAAATAAATCATAAAAAAAGCAATTCATAAGATAAATTTTGTATTTAAAGGAAACCCACATGAAACTCAACTCTTTGAAATCAATTTTGGAAGAACCCTTTGGGGAAATGAATCCCAAAGGTGAAAGGTTCCATAACATGATAATTGATTGAGAGAACTTGATATTTGAAGCCCTAGAACCATCGTGACCTTGGTCTTCTATGGAGTTTCTATGGGAGATAGAAAGAAGAGAAAAGGAAAAGCAATTCTGTTTTTGGAAATAATAAGAGTTAAATGAGGTTTTATGCTTATGGTAGTTTATATAGTCATTTAACTAACTTAATTAACCAACACATAATCACTAATTAAACCCCTCAGTAACTAACATAATTAATTGACCCAACTAATACTTAACAGTGAAACAGTGGAACTTACCTACGAACCACTGACCAATGTGCCGTAGGTCAAACGACGGTCAGGATCCCCACCATCATATGCAGTGGTCACTTGATACTATTGATAGTTTCCAAAGTGGATAACTCTTCATTTACGGAGGCATCGATGTCCCATCGATTCACCCACGCCTTGTCGCATGCACACGTAGGTAGACACTGCCTCATGTCTTCTTTTTCCCAAATTGCAAAGGTCCTCCTCAAGGACCGTTAGTTGGTCCTTGGGGTTCGTACCCAGACTTTTCTAATATAAAGCAACTCTAATAGGTATTAGACACCTTACTACCAAACCTCATCGAATTTCGACTATTAAACCTATTCAAATAGGCTAAGACACACTAGCACCTCTTGAATTAGTTACCGCATGTCATGGATTTTCCTTGACGTTTTGATTCTAAAATTTCCTAAATGACTTTGGTTCACTATTATTGACCCTAAAACAGTGACAAAACCTTTAGACTCCCATGTTAGGCTCTAGAATATGTCTTAATCTTTCGGAGTGTTACATTATCCCCCCCATAAACACATTCGTACCCAATTGACACAAATATCTTTTGGAAGGAATAGACTCAAGACTAGCCCTGCAACTAAAAACACCACATAATAACATGAATTTAAACTCAATCATTACATTCACACATAGCAATTCAAAACTTCGATCACTACACATAAGAGCTCAAAATCACAATATGAGGAATTTCCTTCTCATAACAACATGAGCTCAACATATCATTAGGGAATCAATTTTGAAAAAACTCAACCTATCAACATGCTCAATATCATTTCATAAAGATTCAACACACCAAAATGT
Organism: Solanum sitiens; assembly: GCA_016801875.1. NCBI lineage: Eukaryota > Viridiplantae > Streptophyta > Magnoliopsida > Solanales > Solanaceae > Solanum > Solanum sitiens. Next base: position 1,465,798 of record JABWTJ010000375.1, on the reverse strand, counting down.
ACAACACAAACTCAACACAAGTAAAAGGAAAAAAATTCATTTTTAGGCATGAAATTCACTGTAACTCACTGTAACATACACCTTTTTGCACAACTTCACCAAAAATAGAAGACAAATTCAAATTTACTAATTTTTTCCATTATTAGTAAGAACAACTAACCTTCATTAGGAAAGAGATAAGGATAATGGGACTTCATGTCGGCCTAGGCCTCCCATGTTGCTCCCTCAAATAGGTGGTTTCTCCATAACACTTTTACGGAGGACACCTCTTTGTTCCTCAACCTCTTCACTTGATGATAAATAATTTCAACAGTAACCTCCTCAAAAGAGAGGTTCTCTTTCACACCAAGACCTTTGATACGAAGAACGAACACAGGATTATCGATGCACTTCTTAAGCATGGACACGTGGAAAACCAGATTAACTAAAGATAATTCACTACGGAGTTTCAAATCATATGCAACCTTGCCCACTCTTTGCAAAATTTCATACGGACCCACATAATGAGGACCTAACTTCCCCTTCTTGCCAAATCTAACCACCCCTCTCATAGGTGAAATTTTCAAATAAACTTGATCACCATCTTCAAATTCAAGGTCTCTTCTCCTATGATCGGCATAAGACTTTTGTTGACTATAGGATGTTTGCAAGCAGTTCCTTATGATATGAACCTTTTCTAAGGTTTTATAGATCAACCCGGGACCAAGAAGCAAAGACTCTCCAACCTCAAATTATACAATAGGAGATCTACACCTCCTACAATACAAAGCTTCATAAGGATCAATAGATATGGATGAATGGACACAATTATTATACTAGAACTCCACCAAAGGCAAATTCTCATCCCAATTTCCCTTGAAGTCAATGATACAAGCTCTAAGAATATTCTCAAGAGTTTGAATAGTGCACTCCCCTTGACCATCCGTCTGAGGATAAAAAGCGGTGCTTAATTTCACTTGAGTACCAAAACTTGTTTGAAATCATCTCCAAAACGTAGAGGTTCATTGAGCACCTCTATCTGATATGATGGACAAAGGAACCCCATGAAGACTTACTATCTTGTCAATATAGATTTTTGCATAATCTTCCGCCGAATAAGTAGAATTAACGAAAAATAAATTGAGTGGATTTGGTTAATATATCCACCACCAACCATATAGAGTAATATTCCTTCTGTATCCGAGGAATCCCAATAACGGAATCCATGTTAACATCTTCCCACTTCCAAGTAGGAACATGGATATCTTGTATTAAACCACCCAGCTTTTGGTGCTCGGCTTTCACTTGTTGACAATTTGGACACTTTGCAACAAATTCCGCAATGTCACTTTTTAAGGAATCACAATAAAACACTTCCCGAAGATCATGATACATATTAGTAGAACTCGGAAACGGGCTCCATGAGCTTCCTCGAGAATTTAATTTCCCAAATAATAGACATGAGGAACACCATCCACCCTTGGTAGAATGATTCATTCATCTTTCTAACAACCGATTCTTTTGACTCCATCAATAACGGATCAAGGTGTTGCTTAGACTTCACCTCAATCACCAAAGATGAGTCGGAGTTATGATGTACCAAAACAACACCATTTGTAGAATCTTTAATTCGAACCCCTAAACGAGCAAACCTATGAATATACCTAACTAGGTTTCTCTTGTATTCTTCCACATGGGACACACTTCCCATGGACAACCGACTTAGAGCGTCATCTAACACATTAGCCTTGTCGGGGTGATAGAGAACACTCAGGTCGTAGTCTTTCAAAAACTCTAACCATCTCTATTGCCGGAGATTCAACTCATTTTTAGTAAATACATATTGAAGACTTTTATGGTCCGTATTCACATCAACATAAACACAATAGAAATAATACCTCCATATTTTCAAAGCAAATACCACGGCCTCTAACTCAAGGTCATGAGACGGATAATTCTTTTCATGGACTTTGAGTTGCCTAGAAGCATAGGCTATAACTCTTCCATGTTACATAAGAACACACCCAAACCCAACTCGGGATGCATCACGATATACCACAAAACCCTTTGTACCCTCCGGTAGGGTTAATATCCTTCAACATTGGAAGATTTATTCACATGTCTCTGACCACTCAAAATTCACACTCTTTTGAGTCAAGGTTGTTAAGGGAGAAGCAAGAGATGCAAATTCGTCGACAAACCTTCTATAATAACCGGCTAGGCCTATGAAACTCGTAATATCTTTAGGAGACAAATGTCAAGGCCAATTTTGCACCACTTAGGTCATCCTTGTATAAACCTCTACACCCTCACTAGAGATAAAAGACGCTACCGACCTCAACAAAAACTCACATTTGCTATACTTGGCAAGTAATTGATGTTACATAAGTACTTGTAACACCACTCTCAAATGGTCCATGTGTTCACCCTCATTTTTCGAATATACCAAGATGTCTTCAATGAATACAATGAAAAAACAATTTAGGTAACTTTGAAACACCCTATTCATTAGTTCCGTCAACGCCGCCGGATCATTATTGAAACCAAACGACATTACTAAGAACTCATAGTGACCATATCTTGTTCTCGGAGAGGACTAATACTAGCCTTTTAGCATTCGTCATTAGATATCATAGGCTAAAATGCGGAAAAATTATCATACATACTTCTAAATAGTGAGGTTTACATAGATGTATCTCAGACTACATATGGGGTTTACATAGATGTATCATCAAGTTCACTCGGTGTTAAGCTAGAGTCCCCTTTTTAAATGTCTTTTCATTAATAATCATAACTTATTTAGGTCGTAGGAGACTACTCCTTCTATATAATCATAATTAGCTCAGTAGGAATTGTATTAGAATCACCTTTCTATACGTCCCTTATAGTGAGATCAACAACATATACCATATTATAATAATGCACACAAATGAATCAACATCATCCTTCAACCTTAACATGCTGTAACAATTCATAAGCTAAGACATTTCAATATCAACATCATACCATCCTAATCAATACAATCATAACACACATACTTCAATTGAATCAACATCATTACGTATAAGTCATTACAAAAGAGTTAAGGTTTGAAGATCACAAAATCATACCTCTTCCTCTTCCAAATCCATCATCATTGTCTTACCATCAACCAATCTCAGTTCACTCATAAATTGGCATAATAACAACATTGAATAGGAATTGAACACTAACCAAGCCAATTATATCAATAGTAGATAATTAAATTCAAGATCACAACCTAGGGTTAAGGGGAAAAGGTCATCTTCCACATACTTGGTCAATACATCAAGAAGTAGTATAATTGAATCATAATACATGTTAATATACACATAATAATCAAAATAAATCATAAAAAAAGCAATTCATAGGATAAATTTTGTATTTGAAGGAAACCCACATGAAACTCAACTCTTTGAAATCAATTTTGGAAGAACCCTTTGGGGAAATGAATCCCAAAGGTGAAAGGTTCCATAACTTGATAATTGATGGAGAAAACTTGATCTTTGAAGCCCTAGAACTGTCTTGACCTTGATCTTCTACAGAGTTTCTTTGGGAGATAGAAAGAAGAGAAAAGGAAAAGCAATTCTGTTTTTGGAAATTATAAGAGTTAAATGAGGTTTTATGCTTAGGGTAGTTTATATAGTCATTTAACTAACTTAATTAACCAACCCATAATCACTAATTAAACCCCTCAGTAACTAGCATAATTAATTGACCCAACTAATACTTAACAGTGAAACAGTGGAACTGACCTACGAACCCCTGACCAATGTGTCGTAGGTCAAACGACGGCCAGGATCCCCACCATCATATGCAGTTGTCATTTGCTACTATTGAGAGTTTCCAAAGTGGATAAGTCTTCATTTACGGACGCATCGACGTCCCGTTGATTCACCCAGGCCTTGTCGCCTGCACACGTAGGTAGACACTACCTCATGTCTTCTTTTTCCCAAATTGCAAGGGTCCTCCTCAAGGACCCTTAGTTGGTCCTTCGGGTTCGTACCCAGACGTTTATACTATAAAGCAACTCTAATAGGTATTATACACCTTACTACCAAACCTCATCGAATTCCGACACTTAAAACCTAATCAAATAGGCTAAGACACACTAGCACCTCTTGAATTAGTTACCGTATGTCATGGATGTTCCTTGACAGTTTGTATCTAAAATATCCTAAATGACTTTGGTTCACTATTATTGACCCTAAAATAGTGAAAAAAACTTTGGACTCCCATGTTAGACTCTAGAATATGTCTTAATCTTTCAGAGTGTTACATTATCCCCCCCATAGGAACATTCGTCCCCAAATGACACTAATGTATTTTGGAAGGAATAAACTCAAGACTAGCAGCGCAACTAAAAACACCACATAATAACATGAATTTAAACTCAATCATGACATTCACACATGGCAATTGAAAACTTCGATCACTACACATAAGAGCTCAAAATCACAATATGAGGAATTTCCTTCTCACAACAACATGAGCTCAACATACCATTAGGGAATCAATTTTGACAAAACTCAACCTATCAACATGCTCAATATCATTTCATAAAGACTCAACATACCAAAATGTACAACACAAACTCAACACAAGTAAAAAGAAAAAAAATCATTTTTATGCATGAAATTCACTGTAACTCACTATAACATACACCTTTTTGCACAACTTCACCAAAAAACAAGACAACTTCAAATTTACTAATTTTTTCAATTATTAGTAAGAACAACTAACCTTAATTAGGAAAGAGATGAGGATAATGGGACTTTTACAGAGGCCACCTCTTTGTTCCTCAACCTCTTAACTTGATGATAAAGAATTTCAATCGTAAAGTCCTCATAAGAGAGGTTCTCTTTCACACCAAGACCTTTGATATGAAGAATGAACACAGGATTACCGATGCACCTCTTAAGCATGGACACATGGAAAACCAGATTAACTAAAGATAGTTCACTAGGGACTTTCAAATCATATGCAACCTTGCCCACTCTTTGCAAAATTTCATATGGACCCACATAATGAGGACCTAACTTCCCCTTCTTGCCAAATCTAACAACCCCTCTCATGGGTGAAATTTTCAATTAAACTTGATCACCATCTTCAAATTCAAGGTCTCTTCTCCTATGATCGGCATAAGACTTTTGCTGACTATAGGATGTTTGCAAGCAGTTCCTTATAATATGAACTTTTTCTAAGGTTTTATAGATCAAACCGGGACCAAGAAGCGAAGACTCTCCAACCTCAAATTACACAATAGGAGATCTACACCTCCTACAATACAAAGCTTCATAAGGAGCCATAGATATGGATGAATGGACACAATTATTATACTAGAACTCCACCATAAGCAAATTCTCATCCCAATTTCCCTTGAAGTCAATTATACAAGCTCTAAGAATATTCTCAAGAGTTTGAATAGTGCACTCCGCTTGACCATCCGTCTGAGGATGAAAAGCGGAGATTAATTTCACTTGAGTACCAAAACCTGTTTGAAATGATCTCCAAAACGTAGAGGTGAATTGAGCACCTCTATCTGATATGATGGACAAAGGAACCCCATGAAGACTTACTATCTTGTCAATATAGATTTTTGCATAATCTTCCGCCGAACAAGTAGACTTAACGAGAATAAAGTGAGTGGATTTGGTTAATATATCCACAAACCAACCATATAGAGTAATATTGCTTTTGCGTCCGAGGAATCCCAACAACGGAATCCATGTTAACATCTTCCCACTTCCAAGTAGGAACATGGATCTCTTGTATTAAACCACCCAGCTTTTAGTGTTCGGCTTTCACTTGTTGGAAATTTGAACACTTTGCAACAAATTCCGCAATGTCACTTTTTAAGCCATCCCAATAAAATACTTCCCGAAGATCATGATACATATTAGTAAAACCCGGATTAATAGAGCAACGGGCTCCATGAGCTTCCTCGAGAATTTAATTTCTCAAATTATCGACATGAGGCACACCATCCCCCCTTCGGAGAATGACTCATTCATCTTTCTAAGAACCGATTCCTTCAACTCCATCAATAATAGATCAAGGTGTTGCTTAGACTTCACCTCAACCACCAAAGACGACTCGGAGTTATGATGTACCACAACAACACCATTTGTAGAATATTCACTTCGAACCACTAAACGAGCAAACCTATGAATATACCTCACTAGGTTTCTCTTGTATTCTTCCACATGGGACACACTTCCCATGGACAACCGACTTAGAGCGTCCGCTACCACATTAGCCTTTTTGGGGTGATAGAGAACACTCAGATTGTAGTCTTTCAAAAACTCTAACCATCTCTATTGCCGAAGATTCAACTCTTTTTTAGTAAATACATATTGAAGACTTTTATGGTCCGTATACACATCAACATAAATACAATAGAGATAATACCTCCATATTTTCAAAGCTAATTCCATGGCCTCTAACTCAAGGTCATGAGCCGGATAATTCTTCTCATGGACTTTGAGTTGCCTAGAAGAATAGGCTATAACTCTTCCATGTTACATAACAACACACCCAAACCCGACTCGGGATGCATCACGATATACTACAAAACCCTTTGTACCCTCCGATAGGGTCAATGTCGGAGCGGAAGTAAGTATATCCTTCAATATTTGGAAGATTTATTCACATGTCTCCGACCACTCAAAATTCACATTCTTTTGAGTCAAGGCTATTAAGGGACAAGCAAGAGATGTAAACCCGTCGACAAACCTTCTATAATAACCGGCTAGCCCTTTGAAACTCGTAATATCTTTAGGAGACAAATGTCTATGCCAATTTTGCACCACTTAGGTCTTCCTTGGATAAACCTCTACACCCTCACTAGAGATGATATGACAAAAAAACTCTACCGACCTCAACCAAAACTCATATTTTCTATACTTGGCAAGTAATTGATGTTACTTAAGTACTTGTAACACCACTCTCAAATGGTCCATGTGTTCACCCTCATTGTTCGAATATACCAAGATGTCTTCAATGAATACAATGAAAAAAGAATTTAGGTAACTTCGAAACACCCTATTCATTAGGTCCATCAACGCCGCCAGAACATTAGTGAAACAAAACAACATTACTAAGAACTCATAGTGACCATATCTTGTTCGAAATGCCATCTTGGGAATATTTTCACCTCTCACCCTAAGTTGGTGATATCCCGACCTCAATTCAATCTTGGAAAAGTTACTCGCACCTTCGAGTTGATAAAATAAATTATCAATCCGAGGGAGAGGATACTTGTTCTTGATTGTGACCTTGTTGAGTTGATGGTAATCGATACACATTCTAAGGGACCCATATTAATTTTTCATGAACAATACCGGAGCACCCCATGGATAAATACTAGGACGAATAAAGCCCTTGTCTACTAAATCATTGTTGATCCTTCAACTCTTTCAATTATGTGACACCTCCAAAATGACTTAGGTGAAACTACCCCAAGGACCAAGGACCGGCATAAGGGTCGTGACACACCTTCCCGTACCGAGATGTTGGCCGTGGTCACTGGGCGGGCTATCCAAATTTGATTTTCAAATTAATTCTATTCGACTTTTTATTAATTGGGGTTTACTTTAAAAGGTTTATATCATTAATATAAATAGTTTCAAGTCAAATAACCTTCCTATAACTCTTTATTTAAAGACCCCAAATCAAAACACCAAAGTTCTCTATCAAATCAATTCATCCATTGTTGAAACCTCAAGCTTCAAGGAAGAGGATGAATTCCTCAAGGTTCTCAACCAAATTTCTTTCTTTACTTCTAATCAAGGTATGGTTATTCATCCTTGAATTCTCTTTCTTCAAGTAGTTAATTTTCAAAGTGTTTTCCAAATATTTCTGAAAAGGTGAATTGTCCGATTTTGACATCTAACCATGGGTTCTTGCATAAAACGTTTTGAATGAAAGATTTATGACTGAACTGAAATTATGTTTAATGATTTTAACCAAAAATCTTCATGAACCCATGAAAAACATAAACTATTCAATTTGGCTATAATTTGGGTTATGTGATCATCTCTCAATGCTTATGAATTCTAGTATAGTTTTCTTTGGACCACTGAATGATGTATGAATTGTAATCGATTGATGTATAGGCTATATTGGTTTGTTGAATTTATATTGAATTGATCTAGATTCATTGATTATTATAATTTTTGTATTGAATTGATGATCATGGACAAGGGTAAGGGCCTTTTGGTATTGTCTTAGATGATTTAGCTATGGATTGAAGTAGTGGGAATTGATTGGTGGTACGCTGCCCTAACTCTATTTAATTTATGTAAATTAGGTCTCGAATTATGTTGTTATTTGTATGGTCCACTTATGGTGGCGGTTTTATGTGTTATAATTGTGAATTATGTGGCCTTGCAGGAGTTACTTTATGTATTATGATGATCGTGGCCTTGTCGGCAACTACTTGATATATTATGATGGTTTGTGTATTTGATTTATGCTAAGTATGATCTTATTTATCTACTTACGGTTAAGATGAATGTATATTTTCTTCTATTAAGGTTGTTAGGTGATCATGTTAGACTATGACTATGTCCTTATGTGTGTAGTCTTAGAGTTGATGCATGATTCTTCCTACTTGGTTATGTGAGTCTTACGAAGGTTATATTGACGATATTGTAGTAGTATATAGGGTGACCTATAGATGATGTTGGTTATGCCAATGTGCTTCCATAATGATATGTTATATGCGATAAAGTCAAGTAATGGTGTGTCCTGTTTGGTAGACTTTTGTCCCTTACTTGATACCTAATGGAATGTAACTATGAGATGTCTTGACTTAGGATGATAAAGACTCTTAGTCTTGTATGTATGAATGACATGTGATCTTTAACATTGTTAAGAAGGTCAAATTATGTGAAGCCCTCAACCTAGTTGAGAGGTTAGGATATCCTTGAAGTCGAAAGCCGTATTGGTATCCTTCTTGTGTGAATGGTGGACTTAAGGATGGTTGTCTAGAACGGCATGAAATAATTCTTAGGAAAATCATTGAGCTATACTCTTAACCATTGAAAGGCCACCCTAGGGGACCTCTTTGGTAAGGTAAATGTGATTGGGTTATGAACTAGATATGGAACCCCTTCGTATGATCCTTTATCTGAATTACTCTAAGAGAACAATGTCTAGCACCGAGTGAGTATGGTAAGGGAAGTAGATCTAGTTAATAATGAGGCTAGAGTGCAAAGAAACCCTTCATATTCATTAATTATGTTCTAACATAGGATGTGTCCAAGTTCTACCATTGGCAAGTAGAACACCCTCCATCGGAGTAGGTTATAACTCCGGATTCCATGCCTAGCTACATGATCTATGTTTCTTATGTCCTACTCTCATCATATGGTATACCCACTAGTGTTGGATAAATTCTATGAAGTTTAGGTGATGGTATGGGACGCTATCTAGACATTGCACAATAGGATTTTAAGATGTGAGTGAGTGAGTCCCTAGGTCTTCTCCACGACCATGACTTGAATGTCCTTATGTGATGGATGTCTCTTGATGGAACTAATTAAGTTAAATACATAAGTTAGAAAGCAGGTAAATGAATAAGTACCTAGTCTAGAGTAACTTTAAAGATTGCTTAGTTAAAGTGTGAAGGGGCCATAAAGGATGGTCACTTCATGTCTTACCTAGGGAAGTATGAAGAATGACTCTAGATAGAAATGTTGATTAATTAAGTGGGCATTATCTTATCCTAGGTACTCTAAAGGATCTCTTAGGTGTGTATGAATGGATTGTATGGTCGGTCACTTCACAACTCACTCAAGTGAGTCTTAGAATCACCTTCGGTAGGAGGATCTCATGTTATGTGTATTGGTGTATGTTAAGTGTATTTACCTCATTATAGGTAGTCTTAAGGATCATTTAGGTGTTCTTAGAGAGGGTGTATGGGTGGTCTCTCTTTGTCTTACTTAAGAGAGTCTTAGGATAACTTTTAGTGAGAAAGTTGCATGTTGAAGTAGTTCACAGTAACATTGGTTTGGTTCACGGTGAAGCTTTAATTAGTCCACTATAAAAGTAGCATGGTTTACTATAACATTTCACGAAATGTTACAAAATGCTTATGTGATGTCTTATGTGTTTCTAAGGTGTTAAATGTTGTTCTGATGCTTATACTATGTTGGTTTAATCAAAAAAATATATTTCCATTAAATGTTTGTTATCATGATTTTATGCATTATGCCATACTTAGTACATGTGTTTGTACTAATTCGGTACTTTTGTCTATCTCTAATATGATTCTTAGGTGAAGGGCATTTTGGGAGCAAATATTGGATTATAGGATCCTTCAATCAAGGTTGAAGTATGTCCTTATTTGACTCGAGGGCATCACTGTCTTAGAGTTCTTTTATTAAAGCATTGTAATATACTTAGTAGTACTATATTTCGATTGTATGGGCTGTGTCCCAAGTATATGTTGAGTCTACGATTTGATGATATGAGATTTAGTATTTTTTATGGTTTTTATATGAAAGTGTTTTTAAAAGACTATTCAAATGTTGTAAAAAGTTTTAACTCCGCACTACTTTTCATATATGTATATGCGATGAAAGATACGAAAGGGCTTCTACAAGACCTGCGAGAGGTCAAGTACGCTGTACCACACTCCAAGAGTTCCCTAAATGCAAGGGTATACTCTTGGTATGTGACAAATTTGGCAAGACCCATCCGATAAGGAGGAATTGAAATGGGGTTTGTATCCGATAGAAAGTCGATACCAAAATCAATTTCCGGTTCGGGAGGAATACCGGTGAGATCATTAGGAAAGACCTCCAGAAATTCCCTCACTATGGGGACCGACTCAATGGGAGGAATTTCGGAGACTAAATCTTTTAATTTTACAATATGGTATAACACCCCTTAGAGATCATCCTATGAGATTTCAAACAAGAAACGATACGACCTTTAGGAATAGAACTTCCCTCCTTGCAGTCTAAAAAGGGCTCATTTTGAAAGTTAAACTTGAGCACCCTTGTTCTACAATCTATGGAAGTGAAGCAAGCATGCAACCAATCGATACCTAAAATGACATCAAAATCAAACATATCAAGTTCCACTAGTTTGACATGAGTAACTCTATTGGTCAACATTGTATGACAATTTCTATACACTATTTTTGCATCAACCGAATCTCCCACCGGAGTAGACACCGCAAAAGTTTCATTCAAGATATCAGGCATAATGTCAAACTTTTTAGATTATAAATGGGTAACAAATGACAAGGTAGCACCGGTATCAAGTAAAGCATAATCATCAATAGAAAAGACTTTCAACATACCGGTCACAACATCGGGAGAAGTCTCTTTCTCATCTCTAGAGCGTAGAGCATAAAAGCGATTCACGGAGAATCAACATTAGAACCACTAGCTTGAGCTTGACCACTACCCTTGTCTTGATCCTTAAAACTTAGGCAATCCCTCACCTTGTGGCCACTCTTGCCACAACCAAACCAATTCTCCGTCCCAATGAGGCAATCACCATAAGGCTTCTTGCCATTCTTTTCACAAGTTGCCTTTTTTGTTGGTGAACTAGTACCCCTTCCCTTTTGATACTTAGGGTTAGACACCCTATCCTCATGAGACTTAGGGAACTTGGTAGGAACTTGGTAGGAACTTGATTAGAAAACCTCTTTATGAACCTAGGTTTGTCTTGGATATCAAGCCTACCCTTTGAAGAACCACCATCATAAAACCTAGACTTTTTGGCATCCCTACTGTTCCTCTTAACCCTTGTCTCCTCCACTTGTATGAACCATGAGACGAGAAATGTTCATATGATTATGTAACATAGCCAAAACAAATTCTTCTAACAAGTCATCCGACACTCCGGTCATAAAGCGGCTCATTTAACCCCTAGGGTTGGAAACCAAAGAAGGAGCATACTTTGATAATTTAGTAAATTTCAAAGAGTAGTCAAGTACACTATACCTCCTTGACGGAGGTTGATGTATTCTTCAACTTTTGCTTCCCTCTTCTTCTGAGGAAAGAACCTACCAAGAAAAGCCTTCTTGAAAATCTCCTATGTCACTGGTCCACCTCTTAAAGGCCTTTTGTCTCTCCATTAGACGTACCATGTTTGGGAAACATTTTTGAGTTGGTAAGTGGCTTACTCGGCCTTGTCACTAGCATTCAACCCCATAGAATAGAGAATTTTATAGGTTTAATAAATTAACTCTTCGGGGTCTTCCTCCATTTTGGACCCATAGAAAGTAGGTGGATTCATTTTCGTAAAATCTCTCAAACGTGAGGCCATGGTGCCAACGTGTTAGTTTCTTTGGGTACCACCTCCCGATTAGCTTGGGTCGTCATGGCTTGTGATGTAGTTGTGATGGCTTGTGCTTCTGTAGTAATGGCTTGTGACATTTGTAGAAAGGCTTCCCTTATGTCCCCATCTGCCAAAGGAGGAGGATTTACCAAATCTTGATCATAACTAGAAACTTCTTCAAGAGGAGGGACTTGATTGCCTCGGGGAGGAAACCCTTCATTGGCAATCTCTTCATCAATTCTTCGAGCGGTTGTTCTTTGGGTATTCATTGCCTATAATCACAATAAAAGGATTGGATGCTAAGGGTACATAGAGTCAAGACTCTCGAATCACGATATTGGATTTCCAAGAAAATGAGAGCTTCCTTAGTATCATATAGTTTCCTATTCATAAGTATGGCATGCTTCACAATAATAAATAAGAATCTACATAAACGGGGTTAAATGAGACATCGACTCAAAAGATATTCAACCTCATGATCTCATACCAAGTTTGTCACATCCGGGGAGCACCCCCTAGACGTAACCGGTGTCAACGTCCTCAAAGAGGACTAAGACTAGCCTCTTAACATACATTTCTAAAATGCGGAAAATTTAAGACTTTTCTTCCATATCTATCATAGGGTTTGCACAGACCTCTCGCATACACATAATATATTCATATCGAGTAGACTTAGACCCTTCCTATAAGAAGATTACATAGTCTTCTACTTTTATGGCACAAATATATATATAAGATAAACTATAGTCTTAAAACGGACGTCTCATCTCATAACCATGTAAACAAGAGTAGAACAATTGGGCATAGACCATACATCAATACAATAAAAGCCACATATAGGCTATACAATCTTAGTACTCAAATGAAAGGGAATGAAAAAAGTGTATTTAAGACTAATCAACATCCGATGCAAGAAAGTGGCATTGCTCTAGAAGTGGTGATGACCTACCCAACTTGGAGAATGAGGATCCAAGTCTTCCTCAAATAATCTCAACCTCGTCAACGATCGGAACCTAAAATTATTGGGGAAAAGGGAGAAAATGGGGTTAGCATATCACTTGTACTATATATAGGAACAATGCACTCACAACACAGAAATGATGCTTGAAAAGGGAAAATTTGTAAAGATATGCAACTTTCTTTAACATCCAACTTTTATGCACAATCAAGACATCACGTGAACCAATAACCACATAATCCTCAATACAATATCATAATCAAGACAAGACAAACAATACAAAGTCAAGTCAATATAAATATAGCCAAACTACCTCTATATCATAGTATAAGTACAAGGCATATATAAGAATTTCATAACATTTTAACATAGACAAATCCCTTACCCATAACCCCTCATTAAGCCTACAAGTGTAATGATCAAGCAAAGCCCCATATCCTAATTAATCAAGTAAACCAAAACAAAGGACCATAAGGAAATGCTTAACTTCACTTAACATAACACCAAGAGTAACCAGCATCATACTTTAACATTATAACCCAACATCATGCTCATAAGGAAAGCATCATATAGATTGAACAACATGTAAAGTCAATATACACATAGCATATACATTATAAAAACACAAGAACAACATCCTAAGGCTTCCCTCAAGGCAAATTAGTTCAACGAATATGTAGAGTCCCATACCCCTAGCCAGGCTAAGTCAAACCTCTTAAGTCACCCTAGTTTAGTGTTTACTTCATTACTTTATTTTGCTTTTTGTAACACTTGCCTTAAACGACATAGACCACAAGAGCTAAGTGTGGAATCCTGTGTTGTAAAACCTTACACCGATGGAAGGTGGTCTACCGGCAAAAGTTGAACTAAACATTGACGTAGCATCTAGGTGGATCCACTAGCTAGTATTCCTATTGAGGCAACATAGTTCAAGAACTAAGAGATTTATTTGGGACCCTATTTATCTACATCACATTGTAGTCTCCAATCTCTTTGAGTATAATGGTGAACCCTACCTTCCTTCTTGGGAAGGTGTCACCCGTCACATCTAGTTCACTCGGTGCTAAGCTAGAGACTCTTTTTGAAATGTCTTTTGATTAATAATCATAACTTAGTTAGGTCGTAGGAGACGACTCCTTGTATATCATCATAAATAGCTTATTAGGAATTGTATTAAAATCACCTTTCAATACATCCCTTATAGTGAGATCAACACCATATACCATATCATAGTAATGCACACAAATGAATCAACATCATCCTTATATCATTACAGCCTTAACATGATCTCACAATTCATAAGATAATACATTTAAATATCAACATAATACCATCCTAATCAATCCAATCATAACACACATACTTCAATTGAATCACCATCATTAGGTATAAGTCATCACAATATAGTTAAGGTTTGAAGATCACGAAGTCATACCTCTTCCTCTTCCAAAGACATCATCATTGTATTACCATCAACAAATCCTAGTTCACTCATAAATTGGCATAATAACAACATTGAATAGGAATTCAACATTAACCAAGCCAATTGTATCAATACTAGATAATTCAATTCAACATCACAACCCAGGGTTAAGGGGAAAAGGTCATCTTCCACATACTTAGTCAATACATCAAGAAGTATTATAATTTAATCATAATAGATGTTAATCTACACATAATAACCAAAATAAATAATAAAAAAATCAATCCATAAGATAAATTTTGCATTTGAAGGAAACCCACATGAAACTTAACTCTTTGAAATCAATTTTGGAATAACCCTTTGGGGAGAGGAATCCCAAATCTTAAAGGTTCTCATACCTTGATAATTGATGAAGGCTGATGGAGAAAACTATATCTTTGTTGCCGTAGAATCCTGACTTTGTTCTTCTATGGAGTTTCTTTTGAAGAGAGAAAGAAGAGAGAAGGAAGAGCAATTGTGTTTTTGGAAATTATGACAGTTAAATGAGGTTTTAGGCTTAATGTAGTTTATATAGTCATTTAACTAACTTAATTAACCAAGCACTAATAACTAATTAAACCCCTATCTAACTATCTTAATTAATTGATCCAACTAAAACTTAAAAGTGAAACAGTGGCCCTAACCTCTAACCCCCAACCAACGGTCCGTACGTCAAACGATGGCCAGGACCCCTACCGTCCTGTACAGTCGTCATTTGCGACTGAGACTTGCCAAAATGTCCTTTTAACCAAAATGGATATGTCTTCATCGATTGAGGAATCGAATCTCCATCGTTTCACCCATGCCTCGTCACGTGCACATGTAGGTAGGCACTGCCTCATGGTAGGTTTTATCCAAATTACAAGGGTCCTCCTAAAGGACCCTTGGTTGGTCCTTGGGGTTTGTACTCGGACGTTTCGACTATGAACAACTCTAATACATATTAGACACATTACTACAAAACCTCATCGAATTCTGACTCCTAAAACCTAGTCAAATAGGCTAAGGCACACTAGCACCTCTTGAACTATTTTTCTGACGTCATGGACGTTTCTTGACGTTTTTATTCTAAAACTTCCTAAATGACTTTGGTTCACTATTATTGATCATAAAACAGTGACACAATCTTTAGATACGTATGGTAGGCTCTAGAATACGTCTTAGACTTTCGGAGTGTTACACAATGAACCCTCATATGTGAGATTAACACATTCTCATCATCAGGTCATATTAAGTCACATAAGTAGGGGTATTCACTATTCGGTTTAAACAGAAAAACAAAACCAAAGAAAACTGAATTCTAATTTGGATTGGGTTTTGGGATTTACAGTTTACTTTGTTTTGTTTTTTGCTTTGGTTTCAGATTTATAAAAATGAAAAACTGAAAATCGAAAACACCGAATGACATATATATATATATATATATATATATATATATATATATATATATATATATATATATATATATATATAGAGAGAGAGAGAGAGAGAGAGAGAGAGAGAGAGATATTTTGAATTATGTTGGAGTTAACCACTTTTGTCCCTTTTTAGTTGTTTTCATCATGATTTAGTTTCTTTTCTTATGTTTGAACATCTATAATTGATATACTTTTAATTATTGTGTTTTACGCAAACCAAATAAAATTATTTTGGTTTAGGTTGGGTTACGCTTCTTCAAAATCAAAAAACGAAAATCAAAACCAAATAGTATAAAATCGAACCGAAAAAACGAATGCACCCCTACGCATAAATGATGCACAATGAAACTAATATCATCATACCTTAATAATAATCTCACAATTCATATAATCAGGACATTTAAGTAACATTGATCATACCATCACCTATATAATCTAATCACAATCAACACTTCAATTGAATACCATCATCAAGTATAATCCATTACAATTGAAGTAAGGATTCAAGATCATGTCTGACAAATACATCTTCACAAGTCTTCTTCCATTTTCTTACCATCAACAAACCAATTAATCCATTAATATGCTTAATAACATAATACAATAGTAATCAACATAAAAACTAAGTCAATTGCATCATCACTATCCAATTAAACATCAATTCATGACCTAGGGTTAGGAAAATACGGTCAATTCATGATCGCTTCAATAGAACTAGGTCTAACATCAAGAACTACCCTAAATCACCAATAATCCATCATAATTAGTACATAATAATCAAAAGAAATAAAAAACAATACAATTTGAAACATCAATTTCGGATTAAGAATGAAAACCATGTTTTTCTCAACATTTGGAAATCAATTTGAAAGAAACCTTTCAGTAAAGGAGTCCCAAAGGTGAAGAGTTCTCATACCTTCTTGATACTTGAAAATTGTTCGAGATAACGTGAAGTTCTTGAACCTCTAAGCCCTTTGACCTTGGTCTTCTATGGAGTCTTCTTTGGGGAGAGAAAAAGTAGAGAGAAGGTAGAGTAATTGTGTTTGGGAATTGAAGTGAGTTAGGTTAGATTAATGAGGGTTATGTCTTTATATAGTCCCCTTATTAACTTAATTAGACAACCCCTAACACTTAATTAAACAACTAACCAACTACCTAATTAAAAGACCCTACTTAAAATTGACCTTCCCATAACAAACCTGACCTACGAGACCCCGACCTACGGTCTGTAGGTCAGTCAACGACAAATCCATCGACAGAGCATTGTCCAATCGACGGCTAGTTGATGGACACTTCCCAAAATGACATTTTGGTCAATTTGGAAAGGTCCTCTCCAAGTAACCTTAGGGTGGTCATTGGGGAGTTGTACACGGATGTTTTGACCTTAAACACATTCTAATGCATGTTTAACACCTTTCCACAAAATTTTATTAATTTTCAATTCTCAAAACAACATGAAAAATGCCTAGGAACACTAGCACCTATTTCACTAATAACCATACGTCATGACGATCCTTGACGTTTTGAATCTAAAACATCCTAAGTGAGATATATTACAATATTTTAGGCCTTAAAACAGTGTTACCGACCTTATACCAACATTTGATGCTCTAGTTCAGGTCATGGACTTTCGGACTGTTTCATTATCCCCCCTTAGGAACATCCGTCCCTAAATGACACTAAAAGCTTTTGTAGGGTAAGGATAGACTCAATACTATAAGTCCAAGACACCAACATACATAGACAACAAGAGTTACAACTCAAATCAACATAACAACGTGGCATTTACACATAGCAACTCAAATCACAATATACATCATTTAAGAGCTCAACATCTAAACATGAGGAATTTCCTTCTCAATATCAACATGATCTCAACATTATCATCAAGTTACTTATGCAAAACTACTTACAACACATCGACATGGTCATTACTATTTCTTGAAGGCAACAATACATTAAATATACTAATAAGAGCAAATCGAGAAAAAGAGCATTTTTCTCATGAAAACTCATTTTAGCATAAACCCTTTATCATAATTATGCACATTTTGCAAAACAAGCCAAATTCAAGTTTATTTAATATATTCATTATTAATAAGAATGACTAACATTAATTAGAAAAAATATGAGGATAACGGGACTTCATGTCGGCCTCGGCATCCCATGCTTGTCCCTCAACTAGGTGGTTTCTCATAGAACTTTTACGAAGGCCACCTCTTTGTTCCTCAATTTCTTAACTTGGTGATCGAAAATATTCAACGAAACCTCTTCATAGTAAAGGTACTCATCCACACCAAGACCTTCAATAGGAATTATGGACATAACATCACCAATGCACTTTAAACATGGAAATATTGAAAATCGGATGAACCAAAGCTAGTTCAGTAGAGAATCTCAACTCATATGCAACCTTTCTGACCCTTTGCAAAAAATCATAGGACCCACATACCGGGGACTTAACTTCCCTTTCTAACAAACCTCATCACACTTTCATATGCGAAATCTTCAAATATACCATATCACCTACTTTGGATTCTTCCTCTACTATCGGCATAGGAATTTTTCCAACTATAGGCTGTTTTAAACCTATCCCTTATAACAAAATCTTTCTCCAAAGTTTCGTAGACTATTTCGGGATCAAGGAGTGAAGACTCACCAACCTAAAACCACCAAAACAGAGACCTCGATCTCCTACCATAGAGTGCTTCAAATGGAGCCATCGAAATACTCGAATGATAGCTATTGTTATAGGAGAACTCAATCAACAACAACTGATCGTCCCAATTCCCTTTGAAGTCTATCACACAAGCTCTTAAATTATCGTCAAGGGTTTGAATAGTATGCTCCACTTGACCATCCGTTTGGGGATGAAGGTGGTGTTAAGCTCTACTTGTGTACCCAACCCTTTTTGGAAAGATCTCCATAAACGAGAAGTGAATTGAGCACCTCTGTCCGATATGATGGATAAATGAATACCATGAAGACTCATAATCTCATCAATGTAGATCTTTGCATAATCTTCCGCCAAATAAGTAGACTTAACGGGGATAAAGTGACAGGATTTTATCAATCTATCCACTATCACCCAAATTATGTTATTTTGCCTCCTAGTTCGAGGCAACCCAACTTCAAAGTCCATGTTCATATCTTCCCATTTCCAAGTATTAACACCCATTTCTTGGACTAAACCACTAGGATTTAGATACTATGCTTTCACTTGTTGTCAATTTGGACACTTGGCTACAAACTCCGCTAAGTCCCTCTTCAAGCCATCCCACCAATATGCCTCTCTAAGATCACGGTAAATTTTGGTGGTGTCACATCCTAAGACCACACCCTATAGGTTAGGGCACAATATCGGATTGTTACATGGCGTACTGGACCTCTTGGAGGTCTTATACAAGCCCTTTCATATCATTCATCGCATATACATAGTGAAAAGTAGTGCGGAATTAAAACTTTTCACAAAACATATCATAGTCTTTAAAAACTATTTCATATAAAAGTAATAGGAAATACTAAGTCTCAGTCTCATCATCTTAGACACAAGAGTACTTGGGATACGGCCCATACGAATTAGAAAATATAGTACTACTAAGTCTATTACAATAATTCAATAAGAAACATAAAAGACATATATGCCCTCGAGTCAAATGAGGACATACTTCAACTTCTCTTGAACGATGCTATGGTCCAAGTCTTGCTTCCCTAATGCTACTCACCTACCAAGAACTTTATAGATATATAAAATCATGGATTAGTACAACCACATGTACTAAGTATGACATTATGCATAAAAATCATGAAAAAGGACATTCATTGGAAATATGCTTCTTTTTGTTTATTATCATAATATCATCATAAGAACAACATTTATCAACTTATAATCACATAAGAAATCATTAAAATGACATCATATTTTTAGAACCCACATTACTGTGAGCTCAATTTACTGTACAGTGAAATACTTCACTGTTACAGTGAATTCACTTCTTTCATATTAAACACCTTCTAGAATGTAGTCTTCTCACTAAAGCTATCCTAAGATTCACTTAAGTAACACAAAGAGAGAACTATCATGCACCCTCTGTATGTGTGCCTAAACGATCCTCAAGATCACTCATAATGAGACCCATACACACCTACAATACACCAACATACAAGACATACATAATATGACAATCTCCCCTACCAAGGTTATCAAAAGACTTACTTAAGTACTCCTAGAAGAGAACGCCCATACACCCTCTTCAAGGTTACCTAAATAATCCTTAAAACTTCCTAAGTTTAGATCATGTCAAACATAACAACCAACTTCCCTAACGAGAGCAATTCTCAAGACTTCCATAGATAAGATATGAAGAGATCATCCCATATGGCCTCTTCACACTTTAGCTAAGGAATCCTTAAGTCACTTTAGATTAAGTACTCATGCATTTACATACTATCTATCATTAAGTCATTATCTCATTAGTTCATCAAGACACAATCATTACATTAAGGGCATTCAAGTAATGGTCTTGGAGAAGACCTAGGGACTCTTATTAACATCTTTAAAGCCTATTGTGCAATGTCTAGATAGCGTCCCATAACACCACCTAAACTTCATAGAACTTCTCTAATGCTAATTGGTATCCCATATGATGAGAATAGGCAATAACCGACATAGACCATGGTGCAAAACATGGAATCCGGTGTTCTATCCTACTCCGATGAGGTTGTTCTACTTGCCAATGGTAGAACTTGGACAGATTAGAAAGACCATAAGAAATTACACACTAGTTCATAAACATTAGACCAATATCAAGTGTCACGACCCAAAATCTAGCCGCGAGTGGCACCCACACTTATCCTACTATGTGAGCGAACCAACCAATCTAAAACTCCAACATATTGAACAAAAATACAAAGCGGAAGACTTAAAACTCATTATCCCCAAATCTGGAAGTCATCATCACAAGAACATCTATCCTCAAGTTACAAATCTAGAAGTATCTAAGAAGCTAAAATAAATAAAAGGCTAGTCCATGCCGGAAGTTCAAGGCATCAAAACATTGAAGAGAAGATCCAGTCCAAGCTAGAAGCATTAGCTCACCCTGAAATCCGGTGTAGTGACGACTGGCTAGAAGTGCTGCTGAGTTGAAGACGACGGTACGTTTGCTGCATTCCCCAAATAACAAAGAAAGAAACAACAAGTAGGGGGTCAGTACAAACACAAGTACTGAGTAGGTATCATCGGCCAACTCAAAATAGAAAACAGTATATATCAGTTCATATCATAAATCAACTACAATACTCAACATGTAGTAACAAGTACTATAATCATCAATAAGTACTACCAAGTTCATCCATGAGGACTCAAGCCTCAATACCACACTCATTTGGGAATTAGGTTCATTACATTGAGTATATAAACATCTCTCAAGATTTATTATCTTTCTTCCTCTTGTGTCGGTACGTGACACTCCGATCCCCTACTACTATGTGTCGGAACGTGACCTCCGATCCCCTAATTCTACGTGTCGGTTCGTGACACCCGATCCCCTAATACTATGTGTCGGAACGTGACACTCCGATCCCCTAATTCTACGTGTCGGTTCGTGACACCCGATCCCCTAATACTATGTGTCGAACGTGACACTCCGATCCCCTAATTCTACGTGTCGGTTCGTGACACCCGGTCCCCTAATACTATGTGTCGGAACGTGACACTCCGATCCCCTAATTCTACGTGTCGGTTCGTGACACCCGATCCCCTAATACTATGTGTCGGAACGTGACACTCCGATCCACTAACCTCATTCTATCAATTCATCAAGCCTTCTTTTATACCAAGGCATCATCAATCTCAAGGTAAATTAGGGTTCTTCAAGATTTTGGATTCAAAAGCTTCATTATGCTTATTTTATCACAATCACATAATCACATTCATGCAAGCATACAATTAAGCATATAGAAGGGTTTACAATACTACCAATACATATCATTCACTATTAAGATTTTACTACGAATAGTATCAAAACCATAACCTACCTTCACCAAGGATTCTTGATCAAGCAAGCAATCTCTCAAAGCTTTTTGTTTCCTCTTTG